>BQNB010117775.1:5049-21116 GCA_026074375.1 Tanacetum coccineum
AAAACGTCTCTTTTGAGGTCGTTTCCTATTACTTGTTGTTGTACTATGACGTCGCACCCCAATGCTACTTGTTCCGCTGCTTGTCTGATTTTAGGGGTGTTACATTTTTTTGTATAAACGCTTGATCAACTCAGGGTGGGTTATCCCATGCATGAATCATGAGATCTTCATGCATTCCGGCGCTCCTTCCACGTCCAGGACTTCTTCTTTGTATCTTTCCATGAAGTCCTCCGTGGACTCTCCGTCCATTTGCTTGATGTGATGTATCTCCACTGGATCCTTAATGTGTTTTGTTTGCTGGCGATAATTTTCCCTAAATGCTGCCCTCAGATCTTCATAGTTGTCAATGGATTCTTTTGGGAGTTTGTCGAACCAGACTCAAGCATTCCCAGTTAGCATCGAGTTGAACATGTGGCACCACGTTGCCATTGCCCACCTCTCTGTCTTTGCAGCGGACTGAAATAGCTTTATATGGTCTTCCGGATCCCCACTTCCGTCATATGTCTTGACATGGCTAGGCATCCTTGTCCTTGGGAAGTCAAAATATCAGATCCGGGTCGTGAAAGGATTTCTTTCTTCACACGTCCAAGGCTGGGAAAGATCATCTTCGTAGGTATTTGACCTATGCCTTTTTGATTTGGACTTCCAGTGACCCCCTTCGTTGTCTTCACTCTCCGAATATCCGTTGGTTCTTCAGGACGATGTGCCCTCATGATGATGCTTTCTTGTCGGTATCTCGGTTCCCTTTGCTTGGGAACTCTCGTGGTGACTATCAAAGCGTGTAGACGCGCCTGGTTCTTTTCTTCCCAGCCTATTGAACGCACCTCCCTCCTTCCGCGGCCGGAGCCTAGGTAAAGGAGGTCGGTTTCGTTTGAGTCTTCTGAAGACACTGGCGACTGGTGACGGGCTTCTGGAGTGCTTGCGTCCATGTCTCCTTCTCGGCTTTGTCTGGGCAGTTGGCGTTTTGGATTCGGAGTAATGGGACTCTTCATGGTTTCTTGGATTTCTCCCAGATTCATTGCCGTAAAGTAGGCGTGCCTTTACCGCTTTGAGCTTATCTTGCTGCTCCTTTTCTTTTTGCATTTTTTCAGCAATAAGTGGTAAAAGTTGGTGGTAGTTCTTGTCGCGCAATTCTCTTAGGGCTTCATTGGACGCAGGTTCCTCGAGATTTTGTGGACCACTTTTTCCCCCAGTGTTCCGCACAACGGATGTGGAAATTGTTGAGGTTTGTTGTTCATGAGTGCTCATGGTGAGTTCTTTAGAAAACGTGGTTGCGTTCGGTGTCCCACGGATGGCGCCACTTGTTAATACAAAATAGGTGTCGGGTGTGGATCTTGGCTCAAATCCTGTGTTAGGTTGAGCTTCCAGATGATCTGAGCGTTGGGTTTTGTACTAGAGCAAGAGAAGTGACGATTTCCTGCACAATCAGATAAAAACCGTTAGCCTTACCGTGGGGACGGACCCCACGGTTAGAATCCGGCGTGAAAGTAAGTAAACATGTAGAGAGAGAAAGTATGAGAGTATAGAGTGAGAAAATCGTACTGTTCATTGTGTCAGAGGGTCCCTTTTTATAGGCGAACGAAATATTAGGGTTTTCTAATATTTCGCATGTTTCGTTAGTGGTCGGAGAGGGTCCTTTGTCAGACAAGGTACCGCAATAACCATGTGTACGGACGCGTGTGCTTTCCGCGGACGGAAGTACCCTAAAGTTAGGTTCGCGTCCGTTTGTTGGGTCCGGGCCGTAACCAATGCAGGAGTGGGTTTAGTTTCGGCCCATGACTACTCAGTTGGGCCAAGGAGCCTACGTGTCAATATGGCCCAAGCCCGGAGGCTTGATATACCTATTATACGTCATCAACCATGTAATCAAATATATATGGCACTTAAATAAAATATTGTAAGATAATGAGGATGTAGCCATTTTCCAGATCAAATTTGAGTTAGTTTATTAATAAGAAAACGAAGCCTATTATTGTCTCTTGAGTGTTTATACTTTATACAATGCATCGGGACCATGGGCCCACCAAATGAGACAAAAGCTTGGCCCACCTTTTCTATTACTTTGAACCGTTTGTTTTTTTATTGGGTGCTACTGTTGGTCCCGCTCGTAAAAAAGTTTAAAAAAAAATACGAAAAAAAGTACAAAACTTGGTTTTTTTCCTTCAGCTTACAGTGCAACGTAGTTTTTTATCAGTTTATGTTTCATAATTTTTGACAGTTTAATACTTTTAACTTGTTAAACTTTATATTTTTCGTTCCGTATTTTTCGTGTCACAGTTTTATAACATATATAAAATTATAAAAAAATATAATAATAAAAAAAAACCAAAAAACATGGGGGTATACATGGCTTTTTTTGGAGGGTATTAATAACTTCACCATTTTTTATTTATGGCCATGTCATACACATCAAGTACTTTAGTACAGTTTAGTAGTAGGTTATATAAAAAGTAGTATTCGGACTTTTTAGTTACTTACACTGTTTCAAAATTATTATCCTCGATAAAAAAAACATACTGTAGTTTAAAAAAACATACTCGTAATTATTAGTAATTTTTCTCATTTATTTTTTCATAATAACAATTTTACCTTTAACTATTTAATTAATGTCTTATTTTTAGTTTGCAATATAATTTATGATAAACGTGATTAAATTTTTTTATTAGTAGATAATTAAATTGTAACATCACAAAAAGAAAACCTGAACTATAATTTTGAAAGAGGCAATATTAAAAAGAATCTCAAACACATCTTTTATCTCGTAAAGGAAAATGCAAAGTGAGAACTTTTGTATTTCAAAAAAAAGATTATTTCCTTATTAAGAAAGATTCTCTTGATTTTTCTTTTTAATTATAATTTAATTTGTAAAAAAACCTAAAAATTTCCTTATTTAACATTAAATTGTCAAATTTTCGTTTTTTATTAAACTATGTTCATAAGACACAAAATACACATGTACTAAAAAATTATTTTATCATAATTGAGGGGGTAAATTGTAATATCTTAATAAAAAAAAGGTATCTCCCATTATCTTCTTTCTTTTTCCCTGAAAAACTCACGGCTCCGATCTTTTATACATCTACAATCAACAACCAACAATCAAACCACCGCCCAACCACAAAGACTCACGCACCGTATAAATTATGACTTTAATCATAATGCTCTTTTTTTGCGTTAATCAAAGATATGTTTTTGGCTTAAAATTTTAATTAATAGATTTAGGGTTTTAGTTTTTTTTTTTGGTAATTGAGTTATGGGTTTATGTTATTGTGTTTTGACTGTGTGCAAGTGTGTGGATGTAATAACGTTGTTGAAGAGCCAAAATCGTATATTAGAATCAAAGTATTCAACATTATTGTATGTTTTGTTTAGCAAAATAGGATTATAATTCTAAAATGCTTATAGGCTGAATGATACTCATCCTCGATAAGATAATCGTATCAGAATAGTGGATCCTTCCATTAATAGGCTTAAAGTTTGTTCAAAAATCAACAATTAGCTCCGCTTTACCCGGACCTTATAGTTCAGGTACGTCCAATGATATCTTTTAATAGCACAGGTGAAATCAACCTATTTATGAATGGATCGATATGGATAGTGTCTTTAAATAAAGGTATAGAAGTTATAGACTACCATGATATAGAAGTTAATTTTTATAATTTGTTGGCAAATAGTAATAAGGGTTTTGGTGAGAAGAAGATGAGTTTGGTTAACGATGTTGGGGTTTTGTTTATGATGGGTCATGATGAGTTTACGAGCAGGGAAATTTGTTTGCATTATTTGGTATCGTCGTCGAATGTTGATGATGTGATATTTCCAGCGTGTATTGGGAAGTTAAATGGTGTGGAGATTATGAGGTTTGTAATCTGAAGAAATAATAGTTGGTCATGTATGAGAAGTTTCCACAAGCGTGTATGAGTACTAAAGGTTTGGGTTAGATTGGGGTGAAAGCTATTGAGTCTGTTCCGTCACTTGAAAATGTTACCTTGTGTTCTGGGATGGTGATTGATGAACATTTTCTTCGTTGGTTATGCGTGCGGAGTTTTATGAGGAGGTGAAGTCTAATGAGATTGTGAATTCTTTGGCATCAGAAGCACGGCTTTGTTGCACTTTGGCGAACTTAAATGCAAATTTGAAGAATTGATGCGAGAGGTATAAATATTTAAAGTACTTTCCTCTTAAGTTTTTGTTGTTTGGATTGACCCGACTCACTTTCTTTTCAAATTACTTGATCTTCTCTCAAAATGGTTAGTGCTGTAAATATCATACGGAGTATTATTTAAATGAAAGTCATTTTTGAATACACTGAATTAGGAATCAATGCCTACAAATGTTCACTTTTAATCAGTTTACGTTGTAGTTCTATTTCATTGGATTCTAATATACAGATTTGAAGCTAGATTTATATTAATCAAGGTCTTCAGTTTTATGAAAACCCCTGTTTGTATGATATTTTTATTTAACATTTCTTTCTTAGAATTGAATTGAAAGACAAAAAAATCATTTACATTGGGATGGGTGTAAATTTCATTAATTTACATGGTATCCGCCGCTGCAATGTGCGAGTATCCTGCTACTATGTAATGCAAACACACAATTCTATTTATCTGTTTATAAATTTATATTATTTGCAGGCTATTGTCACTGACTCGGTATTAAGAAGCGAATGATTCGGTGATGATATTCAGTTTCTTCTCGCTCAATATTTTTCATGTGTAAGGAACTTCCTCTTTATTCTATGCACAACATCTATTTGGTAATGGGGTTCCAACAATAATTATTTTTTCCAATTTCACAAATCTGGCTTTTATCTTGCTTTGAGTTTTCCCTTTTTCAGTTATTTCATTGACAATTAATAGAGGTTGATATTGGCATAATTGTTATTAAAGTTGGCATAAGGGATCAATTTGCTGAAATTGTAAATCATTTTGGATTCAATTATGATGTTCCGACATACCAGGTTTTTGGAGTACAACTTCTAAAAGAATGACGAGTGTCCCTAATGTCATATCTAGCTCGGTTACCCATTGATAAAATTAAGTACTGAACTGCTAAAAATTTTAGTTACCCATCGCTAAGAAGGCCATGGGAGATGTTTGATCTTGCTGCAACGTTGTCATGGGGTAGGAACATGATACGCCCCACTGGAAGAACTTTGGAGATGAATTTGACATCTACGCTGTCATGAAGCCACAACAATGAAAATATTTGAGTTTTTTTGGGGTAAAGGGGAATTCCCCGATAAAATATAATAATATTTGAGTTGGGCAACAAATAAAGAGGCTAGATGGAGCAGCTGCATTTAAGGGTGTCTGAAATTGTAAGTGTTATATTTCCTGCACTAATAATAAGTGTTACTAAGGGAGTGTTTGACATTGCTTATACAAACAACCTAATTCTCATTGCGTATTTTTTGTTGAGCTAATCACCTGTGTATAAGCATAAGGATAAGACTTTAAGTCAAGCTAAGTAAAACACCCATGAGCAATTAGATAATCATAAACAGTTTGGTTGTAGCTAATCTAACCTGATTGTTTAACCTCTATTAGGAATGTTCAAATAATCACTCCAATAAAGCTTATAGGCAACATCTGCATAGTACTCTGTAATAACTATTTATTTCATACATTACAACTAAGTTTTGTTTCTATGTTTTATTACATTTTTTAACCACACTGAGTCGAAATTACAACTTTCACATAAGGGTGTTTAGGATTAGTTATTCTTTATAGTTTCCTGGGTTTTGAATTAATTTTTAGCAAAAGTAACAACTAATAACAGGTTATTTGGGAATACTTCATTTTACTACTTTCCTTCTCATGTACCAGGTAATAAGGGTGATTATGGTTTGCAACTTTTGGTCCAATATAGGATAGATTGGTTTTTGTTTTGGACTTTTGGTTAGTATGCTAATAGGTCAAATCTGTTATGATCCCTCTGAACTACATGCTCATATGTATGGTATGTTGTTAAAAGAATAAAGGACCAAATGAAGACATACCTGTTGCAAACAACCAAATGAAGACAAACAACCATGTAACAAATTTCAAAATAATGCCCAGATTGACCCGTTTGAAAGTCATAACTAACATCATCCATTTGAATTAAAAGACCCATCTGTGTGTATGTCGGGCTCATTTTTTGAAACTATATACATAATAGGTCCTTATTTAAAAAATTACTATTTAATTTTAAAAACACATTGTGAAAAAATAAGAACTCAAGACTTTTCGGGTATATGGCAATTTATCACAGAACTCAAGACTTTGGGGTATATGGCAATTTATAAGCTTTGGGGTATATGGCAATTTATCTCAGAACTCAAGACTTTTCGAAAAGTCATCTCACATGGCTTTTTGCAAAATATAGATTTCCTGAAAGACATCAAAGTATGTTATGACTAAACTATTGTACACTTGTTTATGAGTCTCTAGTTTAGGACATTGTATATCCGTTATACAATTAGTCTTTGAACATCTCAAATATGCTTAGAAAAACTTTGATCAAGTTATATATCCCAGTCTTATAAAACTTCTCATCTACAAAAGTTGACCAGGCTTTTTCACAAAATGTATAGTACAAGTACTACTGCTACGATTACTTTAGAAACCCGTTCAAAGGGGTGATTTTGTGACCGTGTTATCCGGGTTTCTTTTTTTTTTTTCGGGTTAACATATTTCCAAGCAAAGGCAAGATGCTCAAATATAGTGAACTCGAGAAAGCAAACAAGATTAATCTAGATGTGTATACTAGACTATGGGACTGTCATTACATCTGCCCTTAAAAACTACGAATTTTTATCGACTTATTTCTTGGGCATATGAAGTGTATTACGACTAGTGCCACTTGTAAAGGACATATGTAGGCTTAGTTCTACATTGGCTTTTAATCCTGTATAGTGAAGTACTTGAAAGAGCACGTTGAACATGATTAGAAATTAATAAAGCAAAGTTACAACTCGAGGCTCTAACATGTATGTTATGAAAATACCTCTAGGGAAGTCGCCGAGCCTGGTTTAACGAATCAGATGATTAAAAATGAAAAGTCGAAAACAGCAAGTCACTTTGCCACCATCTTTATGCAAGTTGGCTATTAGGGCCAAATAACTTCCCAATCAAAACAAAGAGTGCAAATCACTTACAAAAAGATAGCAACATATCATAGAGAAAATATTGACACCAATTATTAGGTTACACATTGGTCTGGTGAGCCCACAGATAGCATAACACATCATGCACTATTGACCACAAGATATGGGAATAAAAGATAAAGCATTAAAGCAACCAACCAACTAAAGATTAAATAAATAAAATTTGAAGGGGTTTTGCTCTTTATACCATGCTTGCATATGCACACCCTTCCATCCCATATTTTTTCAATATAATATATATGTCCAACAAGATATTGTTTTAAACTTTTTTTTCATCATCTTTCAAGGGAGAAAGTAAAACCAAAAAGAACCCCCCTAAAAAAGTACTAAACACCTAAAGACAAAGAAGCATCAAAACACACTTCTTTATCCACCAAGCCCTTTTCAAAAAACACATGTTCATGCTTAAACTTTCACTACAAAGGCTTGGACGTTTTCCGGCCCGAAAACCCCTTCAAAAACTTTGCTTGCGCGCTCTTCTTCTTTCCAGACCGATCATGATCATATCAGCACAGCTTGTGTCTACCATTGCTTGTCTAAACTTCTATTTCTTGTCAGGCTGCCATGTACGTAAATTGTCATTTCCTGGTCATCATATTGAGTCGTTTTCTTCATGAATTTACCGTCCCCATTCAAATATCTTTTTTTTTCTTATACAAAACTGCTTTTTGACTTCCAAACTCTAAAAATAATTCCATCTACTTTTATAAAGAATAAATGATTTTTGTACGAAACATACAGAAAAACCACTAACACTGAGAAACTGCCAATGAAAGCCTACTCACCCGCTGGTTGTTTTTGCTCTGCAGATTTGACCTGAACTGGAGCAGGGGGATTGTGAACATACTGTGGGAAGCCACCAGGCAATAACTGATGACTGGCACTTGTAGACTGTGCAGCACTATACTGAGCAGCATGCATGATCCCTTGCTGTGCAGCCCCACCTTTCAAATTGCTTGTAGCAGCTGCAATTGCTTTTGCAGGATCAGATGTTGTGGTGTTTGCCAATGTCACAGGCGGGCAAAGTGACAGCATGGATGTTGAAGATGATTGCTGATTCTGCTGGCTTTGCTGCTGTGATTGTGGTTGATTTTGCTGCTTTCTTGAAAGATAATAGCCGCTTACACCTGATGCTGTCGCCGAGCCGCCAGAATGCTGTTGATGACTATGGATTGTTTGGACTTGCATGTTAAGTATTGTGAAGAACAATGTGTGTTAGCTGCGTGTAAGTAATGATATTGAGTTACGATTGTTGTGCTGTTGTTGGTATTTGGGATTTCCCGGAGCTTGAATTAGTCATATGGGGGTTACCTAGAATGGAAGGTGAAGGTGAACTTCTTTGGGTTCCTACGGGTGAGTTTTTAGCTTGCTGCGATGAAGACAACGAAGAAGCTTGAGCTGGTCTACCACTTGTGGATACTGATGGATTTGTTCTCGGGCTTCCACCAGCCCCACCACCGCCACCTTTAGAAAGTGAAGATGTTGTCGGTGAGCCGACTAACATCGGCGGAGATGGGGACTGATTACTATTAGTACCACCAGGATTGTGATTCTGATTCTGTTGCTGCATCTGTGATGATGTTGTGGAAGGCAACTTCTGACTAGCTGCACCAAACGAAATCTGGGTCTGCGAATGAGGATGTGACCTACTTGACTGTTGTTGCTGGGATTGATGCGACTGATGGGCTTGAGGGGACTGATGAGCTTGGTGCATGTTTTTGAGAGATGATCCGGTTGCGGAAACTAGAGATGGACCTTGAGAAGTGGAGGGACCCCTCACCGAGTTTCTCCACTGAGGGGATTGAGCCGGGCTACTACTGGAGTTGCTGGTTTGGAGCGGGAATGGAGAAAGGGCGTTTGGAAACTTACCAGCCATTGAAGATGATGTCATAAGATGCTCAGGGTATGCACTTCCATTACTAGAAGGTGGGTTTTTACTACGAGCATTCATGTTTTGCTGTTGCTGCTTTTGAAGCTGAAGGATTTGTTGTTGCTGATGTTGCTGCTGTTGCTGGAACTGAGCATGTAAATGATGAGACGACTGAGCAGCCGCAACAGATGTTGGAATTGGAGATCGAGACGAGCGATTGTTAGCACCAAGGTTTATGTTTCTTGAAGAGCTATCAACCACAGAAGTCCCAGAGATGGAACCTGATGAATTAGTGGCATCCGTACCAAGGTCTGGTCGTGAAAATGCGATGGACTGTCCCGACTTCCCAGTCAACCCTGCAATGCCCTTTCTGTCATCATCAGCGTTTGAAGAATCATGACCTGCTGCAGCTCTAGAAGCCTCTTCAGATATTCTGAAATCTTTCTTTTGTTGAGAATGGTGAGCCGATGCAGCGCCAGCCGGCGCTGCCATCATATGATATGTTTGCTTTAATGATTCTGGCAAACTTTGATACAATGCACTTTGCGCAATTGATGATATAGTGCCAGCAGTACCATTCATAGGAGCAAAAGACATTGCAAAAGTTTGAGGCGGAAGCGATGACGAATCCACGCCACCCCTTTTTAACCCTTGTTGCTGCGATTGTTGTTGATGATGATGTTGTTGTTTCTTGTCATTTGAGTTGCCGCTAGGAGCATTGGACATGGCACCCTGAGCGTTCATCAGAGCAAAATTCTGCGAGTTAACCGGCATGGCAAAGTTATGACCATAAACGCTCATTGTGGGAGCACCTCTTGATACTCTACTATCAGCAGTTGAAGGGCTATCCTCCCCACCAGGCACTTCATTCTCAAGATGGCGTGCCTGTGGTGGTGGATTCATGTGCTGAGAAGGTTGCTGTGATCGGTTTTTGTGACCTGGAAAACTATTATGCAAACTCCCACTATTCCCATTACCACTGCCATTAACAGCAGCACCACTGCCTTGCTGCTGCCTTTGCTGTTGAGCTTGCAAATGTTTTTGTGAAGATGAGGTGGACCCACTGCTATTCTGATTGGTTTGTGAGATTTGTTGTGCCTGTGAAGGGTGATGATTTTGAGATTGACTTGGTGCCGCTTGTTGTTGTGACGGTTGCGGAATTTGGGATGGGTGGATCATTTGCGAGGAATAGAAGGAGCCATTAAACAGAGGCATGGCTTGGGCATGAGGGTTGGCTCTATAATTTGGTGGTCCTCCAACCGCTGCAGGTATTGGATACGGGAAGGGGTTGTTCTGCAAAATCGCCATATACTGGGTTTCGTTGGCACCCATATTGGGGTAATTAAAGCTCATAGCAGGGACAGCAGCCGTTGCCGCAGAGCTCACTGTAGCTGAATTGGCTGAACCGGCAGCACCACCCAAACCACCTGCTGTGCTTGTATTAAGCTTGGATGAACCAGGACGAACAGAAGCAGCAGATGCCGCAACTGCTTGTTGCTGGTTAAAGGGGAATATGAACGCAGGCCCATGCTGCAAAATTTAACGAAAACAAATTAAATCTCTCCACACGAACAAATTACATCTTTAAGAGGGGATAAGTTCAACATTGTTAAATTATAGCAACTCACTAGTATATTGTTGGGAGCGACTGGTGGCATTGTTTGCTGCAGCATGACCTGTTGCTTTCTCTGAGCAGCAGGATCAGGAACCGTCGTAGCTTGAGCAGACTTGTTGTCCTTTCCGGCTGTGTGGCCTGGGAAAATCCCAAGTCCTGGACCTTTGTCTTGCATTGCCTGTAAAGGTCCTCCTGCAATGTTCCCATGGAGTTCAGCTGATGGCATGACATTTAGATTGCTTGGTTTGGCCCCAAACATAGCTGCGGTTCCAGACGCAGGTGGCCAGAAAGGATTTATCTTCATGAATTGCTGAAGATAATGAATGTTCCTTGCAATGTAGCAATGTGTTGCACATCTTTTTGGCCTTGGCTGTGTAAATATCGGCTGTAAAAAATGCAGCATTTTTATATAACATAAGATATATATACAAGACACATCAACTAAAAAAATAAGTGAAGAATAATTAGTACCTGAATTGGTGCTTGAGGCATGGTGTTTCCATCCATAGATATAACTCCTTGCAACGGCGCCACATACCTGCAAATTCCCACATGATCAATACTTGTTCACCAGCTAGTTATAAGTTCACCGTTCAGATCTTTTGCACTTACCCCATAGGAGGCCAGTTCGCCATAGGAATTGGAATTGAACTTGGTTGAGCTGCAAATGCAAACAACACACTTGTAAGCTACACTTCTCGAGATTTGAAAGAAGAAAGCGCTGAAATGTACGACGGAAGAATAAATTACCAGACTTCTCTATTTGAACGTCAGATTTCGCTTGTTGATGTTTAAGAACTTGATTAAGTGATCTGTTGCTGCCACCACTTACCATACTAGCACTATCCTTATTTGGTTTCTCCAAATCGATACGAAGCTCGATTTTCCTTTCTTCATCCATTGCTTTCTTGAGTGATTCCACGGTATCCAGGGCAATCCCGGGGGCCTTTAACTTCTGCTCTTCAGTCAAACTTATCGTCTCATCCTTACTACTCTTCCCTATCTTATCATCTTCCTTATCCTTAACATTCTTGCTTGTTTCCTGCTAAAAAAAAGACATGTTTTTAGACGGAAAAAAAACAATATAAACATCTAACCAATAAAAAATTATAGGAGGATAAATAATCACCTGGGCTTTATGATCCGAAAATCCGATATTACCATTATCCCTTTCTGGAGATGTTCTCTGTTGAGGAGGTGGAGCCTAAAATCACATAACCAATAAATATTAAGCCCGAAATAACAACATACTTGAAACTGAAAATAAATAAGTCTCTGTCTAACCATCAGATCTATTTCAAATTTTTCTTCCTTTTGACTTTGATTCTCTTGATTAACAGCTTTTCTGCACACACAACAATCATTCAAAGATCTTTATAAATAAAGTTTTGATTTTTTTCACAATTAAAGCAAAAGATCCCAAAATTAACTCACAAATTAGTCGTTGTCGCTATCGATGCAGATGTCGTAATCAAACCTTCATTATTACTCTTCACATCATTCAACCCAACTGCAGAAGATTGCTTTTCAACCTCCTCTTTAGTCAACACCATTTTAGCTTCTTCTACCACCGGGACTTTTACCTCAACTGAAGAGACCGGGTGACCTGGTAAACTCGTAAATCCAAAAGAAACACCATTTTCACCAGAACCAACAACAGCAGCTGCAGATCCAGAGCTATCTGTCCTGGGAGACTGTTGATGATTCTGATGATCATTTTCCGTCTTAACCGAAGACGAAACCGGACTGCTTCGGACACTAAACGGATTGTTTTCGGAAACTTGTCTTGGTCTTTTCCTCTTTGGAGCTGCATCAAGAAGGTCAGAAACAAATTAATTACAACCCAAATCCAAAAACAAAGAAAGTATCAAATTAATCGAAAAACAATAACTCTTACCTACGGTTGACAAAGATGTTGAATTTTGAGGCGGGTTTGATACATCACTAGCCGATTTATTAGAATCTAGTTTTGCATTTGTCGGATCATTAGACGGTAACTCTTTCTTGGCTGGAGCTTGAGATTGAGTCATCAAACCATATAAAACCTCGGCTATCTCGATTTCAAGCTCTTCCGGATTAGAAGATGACGATTTTGATGTCGATTTTGGCAGTCTCGGTTTCGAAACACCTCCTCCATTACTTTTCTATAAAAACACAACAAAATCACATCAAAAACTGCAAAAAATAATATTTCTTTGTAAAAGAAGTTGACATCTGTATAAAAACAAACCATCTTTTTTCGAACCGAGACATTAGAAGAAGACGGAGACGGCGGCGCCGCCGGTGAAGCTGCAACTGGTGACATCGATGATTGCCGATGACTCTGCTCTACACTTCCACTACCAACAACACCAGATACCCATTCATGTGACCTCTTTGTTGAAGCTGAAATCAACAAAAAAAAACAATTAAAATCACATCTTTAACAAAAATAAATTGAAAAAATTAATCTTTTAATTTACCAGAACGAGCTTTCCTCGGTACAGAAACACCAATCATTTCATCAGCCGCCTTCCAAGATGGCGGCGCCGCCGGTCTAAAGAGTTTGTTGTTGCTACTATTATTAACAGCCGGTGGAAAGGTTTTTCGATGATGAAGAGAAGTAAGATGATTATTACTGGTATGGTGATTTGACGGTGGATTTAACGGAGGTAACATCCGTAAAGCATCACCGTCATCATCATCTTCATCTTCATCATTTACACTTTCATCCGACGTGTCATCAACTTCATCTCTATTACTTGCACCTGTCACATGATTACTATGATGATTATTATTATTATGATGAATCATATTCATTCTATTATCTCTCCTTCTTTTACTCCTACTACTACTTCTCTCCCTCTCTCGATCTCTATCTCGATCCAATCGATCTTTTTTCACCACTCCTCTTTCTCTTAACCTTCCTCCTTCGTGTACCTCTATTCCTCCATCCTCATCTGTATTAAATAGCCAAGTAAATTAAAAAAACAGATCTCTTAACATATCTTATAATATTATATATATATAATATAATACTCAATCTACTCACACACACACACACTCAACTCTACCACCAATATACCCCACACCACCCATGGTAAGCCGACGGTCCCCTTGAACGCAACCTGGTGAATCGCGTAAACTGTTACTACGATGTCTCCGTCTTGAAATACCGTTAACAGGAGGAGCAGCCATGTTACTAGCTCGTCTAGCTTCACGATTTCTATCCATTAGATCTAATTGTCAGATCTATAAACAACATCTAACATAATTCACCGGAATAATTATTAGTATTATTATTTAACGGATAATAATAATCACAAAGATGATATTTTTAATAAAAGAAAGAGATTGATTTGAGATCTCTTTTTTTTCTCACAGAAGAAAAAACACACTCTCTCTTTCTATCTCATCATCTTTTCGGTATTTCACTATCCACGAAGGCTACTCACAAACTTCATTGACGGTTCAGATGTGTACTTTTTAGGTGTGTTGGTTCATCTTCACCGTACGTTTCCACTAAAGGATCTCACGGTCCAGATTTCTGTGGGGTGTGACATGGCGTTCTGTACGCCGTTGGATTCTGACCTACACGTGGCGGTCTTTGCTTACTCGACAAGCTTTCATGATTTTTTGTATTAAAGTAAAGTAATGGTAAAATAATAAAATATTCAAGTTCTATCCCGGACAAAACTGAGGAAAATGGTTTTCATTTCCTAAAATAATTAAAGATTGTTTATTCACGCTTCTTTATTTTCTTTCCAATAATTTTTTTTGTTTTTCTTGTGTCATAGATAAGTTTAGATTTTTGTTAATGACAACCCTTAGAGCCCGTTTGGTTCGTAGAATATTTTTAGCAAGGAATTAAAATTTATCAAGAATTGGAAATCTTAAAGAATTAGAATGTCAAAATTCAAAATATGTCATGTGTTTGGTTAGGAGAAAGAAATAAAATTCCATGTCAGATTTCTGTTTGGTTTACAAAATTCAAAATATGTCATGTGTTTCGTACATTATTAAAAAAATTGTTTTAAATTTTATTCTTACGTTATTTTAAAAAAGATTTTTTTTTTTAAATTAAAATTTTTTACTTTATAAAGTATTAAATTTACCAAGTAAAAATATACTTTTTTTTAAAATATACTTTTTTTAAAAAAATTTACTTTTTAAAAAAAATTAACTTTTAAAAAAAAATTACATTTTATAAAAAAATTTACTTTTAAAAAAAAAATTACTTTTTAAAAAAAAATTTACATTTTATAAAAAAATTTACTTTTTAAAATTTTTTTTACTTTTTAAAAAAAATTTACTTTTTATAAATTTACCAAGTAAAAATTTACTTTTTTTAAAAAAGATTTGCTTTTTAAAAAAACTTTACGTTATAAAAGTTTTAAAAAAATTTAAAAGTTTAAAAAAAGTAAAAGTTTAAACATTCCTTATACTAAGGAATTAAACATTCCTTATGCAAAGTGATGGAATGTTTAATTCCTTAGTATAAGGAATGTTTAAGATTCCATCACTTCCAATTCCATCCGTATTTCAACCAAACACGATTTGGAATTTGAATCTAATTCCAATTCCTTAAGAATCATGAAAAATCCTTGAACCAAACGGGCCCTTAGGGCACGTTTGGTAGAGAGAATTTCAGAGATTAAAAATGAAGCAGAGAATAGGAATTGAGTGAGAAATTTATTGAATTCCACCGTTTGGTAGCGCCAGAAAATTAAAATAAAAAATAATCATAAAAATCTTTATTTTTCTTTAAAAATCATCTAATTGAAAAGAGATTATAAAATAAAAATAGTTTTTTTTTTATAACAAAATTCATATTTTAATCAAATTTTAACCGGAAGCAATTAAAAAAAGAATTTTTAAAAAAAACTATTTTTTTATAAAAAATCCATTTCTCTAGTTTCTCTATCAAAATAATGGAAATGAATGTTGTTAAATTACACTACATATATCTCTCCATTTCTCTATCAATTTCTCTTGATTTCTTCACTTTTTTAATTCTCTCTACCAAACATGAGAATTGAATTAATTTCCATTTCTCTACTATCAACTCTCCCTACCAAACACACCCTTAGGGTTGTGGTTAAGAGTATTTGTTTTATTACAAATGTTTGTAAAAATAAAATTCAATCATAATCAATTATCAATTGTGTGTTAACTAATTCCGGATTTGTCTGCACTTTTTTCAGGATATCATCCAATCAAAATCATTGATAGGTTGTACTGTAATAAAAATTATTTACTTAACGACAACCCTTAGGACTACTGTTAGCATTTCCCATAAGTTTAAAGCATTAAATATGACGGGTAAAGTGCAATGGGTCACAACGGTATAAACACAAATGCGGAAGCAAAACCTGACAGCACTTACCCAAACCCGTATGAACCTATGAGGAAGTAAACAAATAAGGCAAACTAAAAGCAACTCTAACCAACCC
>BQNB010117776.1:5972-21116 GCA_026074375.1 Tanacetum coccineum
GTTAGGAATGTGTTAGTAAATGCCATCCGGGTAGGTTGTTCATATAAGGAGTTCTTTGCTTGTAACCCTAAGGAATATGATTGTAAGGGAGGTGCTATAGTTCTTACTCGTTGGATTGAGAAAATGGAATATGTACATGATATGAGTAGTTGTAGTATTGACCAAAAAGTGAAATACACTGCTGGTTCATTTGTGGGTAAGGCTTTAACGTGGTGGAACTCTCATATCCGCACGCTAAACCGGGAAGTTGCTGTTAGTATGTCAATGAATGACTTTAAGTTTATGATGATATAAGAGTTTTGTCCTAGTCATGAGATGCAAAAGTTAGAATCTGAGTAGTGGAATCACGACATGGTCGGGGCTGGCCATGCTGCGTATACTAATAGGTTTCATGAGTTGGCTAGGTTAGTTCCACATTTGGTAACTCCTGAGAGTAGGATGATTGAGAGGTATATGTATGGCCTTGCTCTACAAATCCACGGGATGGTGGTAGCAACGGAGCCAAAGACTATGCAGAAGGCAGTGTAGATTTCTGGTGCACTAACTGATGAGGCTGTGAGAAATGGATCAATTAAGAAGGTTGAGAAAATAGGAAATGTGGGGGAACCTAGCAAGGATAGGAGTGGAAGGGATGATAATAAGAGGACTGATATGTGAGAAATCACATATCCTTATTATATCCAAAATGGCCCTTAAATGATCAAAATGTGCAAAAATAAGCTTGTATTTGTGTATTTTGTTGTTTGTGAATGTGTAGGTACGGATAGTGCAAAAATCACAAGAAAATGGTCAAAACCGGACAAACACGGACACGGGAACGGATAGAGTGCATAAGAGCCGGAAGTTTCTAGCAAAAGGTCATCAAAAGTCAACCCTTGGTCAACCATTGGTCAACTCATAAAAGACAAAATCCTCAAAATACCCAAAATGTTAAACCTAATTTCAATTTAAGTCCCTAAACCCTAACACCGTTATCTCTTTTTTATAAAAGAGATAACGGTCGTTATCTCTTATAAAAACCTAAAACCATTTATAACCAAGCCCACTTAACCAAACCTGTGGCCCAACTCTTTATACCCGGGCCCAAGTCAACAAACACACCCCTGGGTCAAACTCAGTTATAAAAAGAAAAGAAAAGGCGGGAAATACCGTTTGTTACTATTCACCGTCTTCTCCATTTAACCCATCCTCAAAAACAAAGGGTAAAATGAAATTGACATGGCCAAATGAAGATTCCAAGTGCCAAGCTCCACCTCAGCATCAAAAACGTCACTAAGGCTTTCTATTGGTCAAGTTAACTCAAGGAATGACAAGCGTGCTTCAAAGTAACACACTCATATGATGGAAATTGCACTAAAAACAATGGAAAAGAAGCATAAAGCTCTGACACACGGATTGCCACGCTGGCAATCCGTGTGATCACATTCCAATCCAACGGTCAAAGATGGGCATCCAATGATTAGAAAGAAATAAAGGGTCAAGATCAATCCAAAGGGAGCTTGTGTGAAGACCTAGAAGCTTCTCTCTTGCCCTATAAATAGAGCTCTCCCTCACTCACATCAACAGTTTTTAGTTTTTTTTAGTTTTTACTTTTCTAGTTTCTAGTGTAAATTTTAAGAGTAATTTTTAGCTTATTAATGTAATTTCAGCTTATTTCCTTTAAATGTAATTTCCTTAAAAGCTTGTAATCGGTTTTCAATATTAATAAAAGTCTAGTGTTCATAATGTTCATTTGTTGATTATTGTTTTTACTTAAATGCAAAATGGTTTAAAAAGCTCTTTTTATACTCTGTTTAAGCTCAAATAGTTTTCAAGTCTAGTCATAAGCTAGTTTTGAACTCAGTTAAGCTCACCAAAGCTTAACTGAGCTTAATATTACTAAAATCTACTCTCAAATTACCTCAGCTTTATTCATGGAAGGGAAGTCAATCATGGAAGGACTTCCAGGACCCTACCAGCTTATCACTTGATAAGCTGGAGCTTGTTGATAGCTCATTTGAGCTAAATCTTAGCCTTGTTTAGAGCAAAGGCTTATGTGAGTTCTCATATTTCCTTTTATAGCTTTAAATATTGCACTTAGTTTAATTCCTAGCTTATTCTTCTTATTAGCTTATTGTCTGCTTAGTGTAGTTATTATCTGCTTAATTTTACTATTTTAGTTGTTAAATTTTATTGATGTTTAGTTATTAGCTTAATTCATAGTTACTTATCATTTTTCCTTAAATTTGTCATTAAAATCCATAAAAATTAGCATAACATTGTAGCTTATTAATTCTGTTTATTCTGTTATTAAAACATGTTCATTTGGTTCATTATAAGCTGATTATCACCTGGTATTTCTATTTTGAGCTTAATTTCTAAGTTTCATAAGCTAAAATATGCACTTGAGTAAGATAAAGGGGTGTTTGGCATAAGACAACATTAACTAAGTTAGTGTTGTCAAAGGCTATTAAGTCCTTTATTTTGAACTTAGTTATAATATAGAGGTTTATGAGGTTAGTATTTGAGGCTTTGAATTTAGTTTATCAATTGGTTATTTGATTTTAGCTCAATTGGTTAAGTTCTGTTAGCATAGATCAAAGAGCATATTCATTTTAAGCTCATTTGGTTTCTAGTTGTTCACTTTACCTCATTTGTACTCAGTTTAATGTTTCAAAAGAAAGTAGAAACTAGATCTTTGGCCTGTGCTTGTAGGATTTAAGATTTGGATACCATTTGTGCAAACTGCATCAGATAGGGAAAACAGACAAACAACCATTTTTAGGATTAAATATTAGAGGTTAAAAGTTGTTATTAGGATTTAAAATTCAGAGCACAAGTAGTTTTTGGGTCACTCTCAATCTGCTTTAGCTTATTTTCTCTTTAAAAGTTCATTAAGATATCTGTTTTTGAGCCCAATTGGCTTATTTTGTCTTTTCTTAAAAAACAAGTACATAGTTAATCAGTAGCAAGTAGCTTTTTCAGGTAACTTTTTAACTGCTTATTTGATTTTCAAAATGTCTTTTGTTTGCTGTTTCTAGTAGTTTTTTGGCCAATGTTTAAGTAGGTATAGGGCTTTTAGGTATAAGGATCCAATAGCTTATATTAAAATAAGCTCAAAGTTCCCCTTAAGGACTGTTTGGTTTTCAGTTGTTCTCTAAGTGCTTATTTTAGATTTTTAGCTTATAGCCCTTAGTTTTTGCTTAACTTCTGTTCAAATGAGCTTATCAGATTATTATTAAGTTGTTTTTAGCTTATTAGGGTCATAGTTAGCTTATATTGTTTTTTCTTAAAAAATCAAGAACATAGTTAATCAGTAGCAAGTAGCTTTTTCAGGTAACTTTTTAACTGCTTATTTGATTTTCAAATTGTCTTTTGTTTGCTGTTTCTAGTAGTTTTTTTGGCCAATGTTTAAGTAGGTATAGGGCTTTTAGGTATAAGGATCCAATAGCTTATCTTAAATTAAGCTCAAAAGTGCCCTTAAGGCCTGTTTGGTTTTCAGTATTTCACTAAGAGCTTATTTGAAATCCTTTGCTTATGGCTTGCTTATTTTTGGGTCTCATTTGCTTATTAGGTTAGTTCTAGGATTGTCATAGCTTATTTAGTCCTAAGATATCTTATTTAAGATTTTATCTTATTTAGTTTTGTTTTAAAGTAAAAAAATGGCTAAATATAGATTGCCTGAATTTTAAGTTTTTTCTAGCTTATTAGTGACTTTTAGAAAAGTTGTTTTCACAGAAATAACTTATTATAAGCTGTTTTGCAACTTTGCTTTTTAAAGTTTTTTGAAAAAAAATAAAAAGGGAATAGGCGAAATCGTGGGTGAGCAAGGCTCGAACCCACGACCTCTACCCTCCTCAACCCTTTTATAACACAACACACACTAACCATCTCGCCTTGGGGTCTTTTTCATTTTATGTTTGCACATTTAATCTTTTATACACATTTGAGCTCTTTTAGTTTATAAGTTGTTTTGGCTTATTTCACAGCTTATTCGATAAGCTGTGTTTCCAAGCTTATTTTTTTAAGATTCCTCATTGTTCAAGCTATTTTTCGTAATTTTTTCAGAATTTTTATAAAACGTTTAGTATTTTTTATATTTAATTTTCTTTAAAATTGTTTTTAATTCATAAAAAATTATATAAAGGTCAAAAAAATATAAATTTTTTTAGAAAATTTTCTTTTAACGAAATGAACCTAGGAAAAATAGGTTTGCTTTCGTAGGGTTAAAATTGCAAAATTTCGATTTTTAAAGAACGGGATTGATTCTCGTTCATATTTTTAGTGATTTTAAGCTTAAAACACCTTCGTTTTTAGTCTAGTTTTCTTTGTTTTAGGTTTTTAGTCAATTAAGTCTTATAAAAACCAAAAAGATCATTTTAGGCTTAATTTTAATAATTTACGGTTTTTAGGTCCCGTTTGGATTCCCGTTTTGCATTTTTAGCTAAAATTTGTCTTCCCTTAAGTGTTTTTAAGTTTCTGCCTTAATTTTCTCGTAGTTTTAGAAAACCAATATCAATCTTATCCCATCGATTCTCAAAACAATTCTCAACTTTCAATTGCATTCTTCGTTGGGGATAACGACCCAGGAATTATACTCCCGGATTACTATAATTGTGATTTTTTGATTCTTACATTCCTATTTTTATATATTATATAAGTATTTTATATTTATATATTACATATTATTAAAAGGTGTAGATCAGAACGGATCAGTTTTTGGCGCCATTGCCGGGGAGGGGTGTATCCGATTGTTGAAGCCGTTTGAAAATTTGTGTTTGAAGATCCTTCCGAGTGATGTTATTTTGCTTATTTTCATAAAAAAAATTTCTTTTCTTTTATTAGTATAATTATAATATAAAACCAAAAAAAACACAAACCAAAAATATAAAAACATTATTCATAAATAAAAAAATCATCAAGTTGGTAAAAGAACACCAACAAATAATACTTTCAATTGAAGTATTATCCATCAATAAGTTCCCGAACCTAAGATCAAAAACTTACCTTTTGTGTCTCTTGCGACGTACGACTCACCTTCGAAAGTTAAACAAACTCTTTTGTGCGTTTTTCTTTTGAAGAGTTACCGAGAAGCGAGTTGATTATTAGGTTTAAGTGTCTTATCTCATTGTCCGTATTTAAAATTTATTGTGAATACATTGTTGAAAAAAAAAACCAAATAAAAAATAAAAAAATAAAAACTTAAAAAAAATTAGTATAAATTTTCTTTTTACATTTTAGTGCATGCGCACTCGTTCTCAATCTCGTAATTCTAACCGTCAACAACAAGTCAATCCGACTTTTGTTGAACCATTCAATCTTGGCTTGTTGATTTCTAAATGCAAAATCCGTGGAGGCTCGTAATTCCTTGATCAAGTTGGTGTTTTCATCAAGCCTTCTTACAGTCTTGGCCCTGAACATGCTTAAAGACTCTTCCAAAGTAAGCTTTTTCATTATATCTTGTAATCTCTTCTTCTAAACTGATTCTCGAGATCAGTAATAAGGTCGAGTCCCTAGAAAACTCGAACAATCAAGACCAGTTGTCTTGAGAAGCTTCCTATCCAATTATGGTACTCGTTCCGGGTCTTTGAAAGGTTAAATGAGTTCTTTGAACTCCTTGTAATGTACTACCTGCAACAGAGGACAAACAATCAGTAGTATATGCTTCGGAAGAAGGTATATGATAAAGCACAGAAATGGAATACGAAAATTAATAGTCTGTTAATGTATCAGATAGTCTATACGCCGTATTCAATTATCCTGAATACGCCGTATGGACTTTATGAACAAAATACGCTGTATTGGTTAAGAAAATTTATATGATGTATCCAAAAGGATGGATACGCCGTATTGGTTTGAAAAAATTTACAGCGTACTTTGAATAATGCAGAAAAACACACAAACACACAATATGCAAAAATATACAATGCAGAAAATCAAACACACAAAACAAACACACAAATATGCAAATTAATCTAAACTAAACTGTTAGTGAAAATATTACGATATTTAATATATACGGTCTCTTTATGTTTTGGTGATGACAAACATGTGACTTGTAATATGTAACGTAAAGTGCTCTAGTTACTCGTAATCACAAATCATCAATGCATACATGCATCTACATCTCACGATGTCTCAAGTCTACATCAATACATCTCTCGACGTCTCAAGTCTACATCAACACTGACATTTGTTTGCACCCGACGTAAATCACATAAGGTATGTACAAACAACATTAAACTTGTAGGATGATCAAAGAAATAAGTTTTTGTCTTAAACATTACATTTTTATAAATGTACCAAAAATAATTTCTCAAAAATTAATTAGACAAATTATTTAAGAATTATAAAGAAATGTGTTATGTGGTAATTATTTTAAAATTCAAAATCTGGTTCTTTTTCCCCTAAAACATGTTAAACTTTCAGCAGACAAGTTTGTCATCACAAAAAGACAAAAACAGGAGCGTCTGTCTGGGCGGTCCTTTAAATAGTCCGGCGGCCCCCTTAAATATTCGGCGGCCCCCTAATATATATGGGATCGCTGTTTCCTAACAGGCTATTTTTCAGCTCCTATAAATAGTGGGTCACCTCAAACTATTTTCACAACCCTTTTGCACGATTTTCTTTTAGTTCTTTCTCTCTCTAGATCTCACTAAATCTCTATAAATCTTTGATCATTCAACTTGGTTAATCTTGTTTAAATGTGATCAAATCTTCTATCCTTTCCTCCTTTCCTCAAGTGCAAGAGAAGAACTTTCTTCGTCGCCAAGATACGAAGTTATGAGTCTAGTTTAGTTTTTCATTTGTAAACATTTTGTTACATATAGATCCTAGTCCATATCTTTCCATTCTTTGTATTTGTTAGATCCGATAGTGTATAAATTTGAAGTGTTGATGTTGGTCGTTAGTACTTCGGTCCTCAAATACAAGTATGGTGATAGATTGTGCTAGCTAAGATTAGGAAACTCAGACAGTCTACTTAGGATATAAAATAATGTAAGCGACGGGTTTATGTGGTTAGGCCATAAACACTTGTTTTGTTATGTTGGGCCATAAAACATAACGGTTTGGTTATAACTGAAGAAGAACCGCATCTACTTAGTGTCGAAAAATAATGTAAGCATTGGTATAAGGTTTTCTTCGCCAAAAGGGAGCTTGTTGATTAGTGAAGTAACTCTCGAGTTGGATACTCAGGGAGTGGAGTAGGGAGAAAAGGAGCTTCATGACCGAACCACTATAAATCATCATGTCCGGTTTGCATTTTTTTTACCTTTTGCTTTACTTATTTCTTTACATTTATTGCTTTACTTTAATACTTGCATTGTGATCATTATTGCATTGATTGTTGTGTATATCATTTTACTTATGGTTGTTATTAGTGCTTTATAGGAATCTTGTGAGTGTATTGAGTATTGTTAGATTATGTTTTAGTAATTGTAGATCTATAATCAACACTTCTCATATTGTGTCAAACTTGATTGGTGATTTGATACAAAAGTGTTGACAAAATATAATGCCTAAAAATATTATTAATATTTTTTCCATCTTTACATTTTGATAATCACAAAATATAAAAACGTTCAATATAAAATTAAACGTGAGCAAGTAATTAGTAGTAAATTTTCATTTCAATAATTATATCACTTAAAAGTATGAATAAATAAATGCTTAATGCATTTTATGATGAAAATAAATTTTTATTCAACTTTAAACTTTTATAAAATATTGTAAACATTTTTATAAACATTACAAAACATTTTCTGCAATTAAAAAAAATGTTTTATTTTATAAACATTTTGAAATTCAAATTTTCGGACCTAAAACGGCTAGAAAAGTTCCAGAAACCCCCAGACACAAAAGACAAACTGGGAGACCCAATCTACAGCGATCCCCTTTAATACACGCGACCCCTTAATTTAAAAGGGGACCACCCACCTATTAAGAGACCGCCCCTAGATAACGTTCCCCCAGTTTGTCCTATAAAATACTAACTTTTCTCCCACTAGTTTCGCACTTTTTGCACTCTTTCTTTCTGCCCTAAACAGCCCACATTCCACTCTAAAATCCATTGATCATTTAATCTAAAGCTTTGTTCCATTGATCCAAGCGCAATTCCTCAATTGCAAGAGAAAATACTTTCATCATCAAGTGAAAAGTATTACACCTTTGTGTTGTTGCAATCTTATTGCATCATATCATAACTTTTAATCTTTTGTAAATCATTAAAGATGTGTATTGCTAGATCTTGCGATCTTTGTAAGTTATAGTTAGATCTTACCAAGTAGGCTAGATAGTTGTGATATAAGTAAGTTTGTGAAAAGTATCTTGAAGTTTGAGAAGAATCGTGAAGTTGTGAAGTCGTGAACAAGTCGTGGAAGTTTAATGTGGATAGATTGGTTCTACTAAGATTTAGAACGTCGACATTAGCTTTATGTCTTAAATCGGGGTAAGCAACGTTGTGTAACGTTTCCTCCACCAAAAGGAGCTTTTGACATAGTGAAGAAAACTCTCGCTTAGGTCTCGGGATTGGAGTAGGGCGAAAGTCGTGTTGACTAACCACTTAAATCCTCCGCATTGTAGTTTGATTTGTTCTGTACTCTTAATCTCTTGTTTTACATTACTTTCTCATACTATCTTATTAATTGTTTAGATAGGTATATTGTTTATATTGTGCAAGTATTGAATTCACATACAAACACTTTAAAACCTTAAATTAAAAAGTGGTGAAACTATTCAACCCCCCTTCTAGTTTTCCACAATTGGTATCAAGAGCCACGCTAAACAAGATTTTTAAAATAAATTGTATTTTAAAACTTGAATCGATCTATGGAATCGGAAAAATATTTAGAAGGGCAATCTATGCAAAGACCACCACTATTTGAAAGTGATGGATTTATTTATTGGAAAAATAGATTCGAAACTTATGTGATATCAAAAAATCTAGATCTTTGGCATGTTATTACCGATGGTGATTTTCCTCCTATTCAAAATAATCCCTAAACTAAAAAGGATGAAGTTGTACCTTTTCATAAACAAAATGATGATCTTAAAAAGAAACTTGCTAAAAATAATGAAGCTAAAATGGTAATTTATAATGCTTTGCCACGAAAAGAATACGAAAGAATTTTTATGTGTCAAATCGCAAAACAAATTTGGGATACTTTGTTAATCACTCATCAAGGTAATAATCAAGTCAAAGCTAACAAAATAAATCTTCTTGTTTAACAATATGAACAATTCATGATTCCGAAAGAGAAATCAATATATAATGCCTTTGCTAAATTTAACACTATTATTACTAGTCTAAAAGCACTTGAAGAAAGTTTTTCGAGCAAGAATTGTGTTAGGAAATTTCTTAGGGACTACATCCTAAATGGCGCGCAAAAATCACGGGCGAATGAAAATGCATCGACATCTAACACACGATCAATTGACAACTCAAGGGGAATTGAAGTTTATGAAGAAGTAATAAGAAGATTCTGAAACTGTCAAAAGCAAAAGAGAACAAAGTAGATCTATTGCTTTGAAAGCTAGAAAGGATTCGAGTGATGATGATAGCTCAACCTCCGATAGTGAAGATAAAGAATACGCCATGGTCGTAAGAGACTTCAAGAAATTCTTCAAAAGACGAGGACGATTCGTAAGACAACCACATGAAAAGAGAAAATCATTTCAAAGAAATAAAGAAGACAAAAATGGCAAAGGCGAATGAAAATGCTTTAAGTGTGGAGATCCAAATCATCTCGTCGGAGAATGTCCAAAACTATCAAGATATCAAAATCAAAAAGCGTTTGTTAGAGGATCTTGGAGTGATAGCGACAAAGATGAAGAGGAGAAGACAAATGACAACAAGTGTCTTATGGCTAAAGCTTCAAATGAGGTATTTTCCGAAACCGAATACTTTAATGATGACCAATCATTACTAGACGAAAAGGACTTAGATAATGAATATAGTAGACTAGCAATTAGACTAAAAGTCAAGGCCCTATAAATAAACTCTAAAACAAGCTAAATTAGATTAGAAAATGAATTCTAGAAGTTAAAAGTTAACTTATCTAGGTTAGAAAAAGGTAAGGAAGTAATTGAAGAATGTAAATTATGTCAAGACCTTAAACTTGAAAATGAGAAGCTTAGAAAGGAAATATCTAGGCTAAATTAATTTAATGATAGTAGTCACTCACTTAAAAAAATAATAAATTCTCAAAAAACTTACAGAGATAAATCCGGGTTAGGTTTTAATTTTACCAAAGAGTCACCTAGTGAAACCAAACAAGTAAAGTTTGTAAAAGCCCAAGAAGTCGAGTCAAAAGAAAAATTAATAGAATCAAATTCAAAACCAAAATTTATACTTATAAACAATACTAAAATTCCTATTGCAAGCGATGATGAGGTAAAACATTTTTACAAAACCTCCTAAAAACCCAGAGTCGGATTTACTAAACCCACAATGAGGTCTAAAACTCCACCTCCAAGAAATACTAATTATCCTTGAAACGACCTCGGTCCTAGACACCTCAACCTAGGGAGAGACCAAGCAACAAAACTATCCTAATCCCATAATAAGAATCATTCACATCACATTATTTCACTCGAATATAGAAGTTTGTTCACCATGCATGTGCCAAAACCAAATGCAAAACATATGCGGAAACAATAACTTCAGATACATGAAACGTTGGGGACCAAATGGCTAAGCCATCACAACCTTTGAAGTGGTGTGTTCTCTACAAATATTCTTTGTCTTCGGATTAAGAAATTCATGATAAGGTTCTCAAGAAACGCCTTATCATTACAATTATGAAGACCATTGATAAGATAATTCCAAGACTAAGGTACGCCTCACTTTTCATCTCGAGAATATATGTACTATGTGTTACTATGATGTTGTATATAATTAGTTTTTTAGAAAAAGTGTAGTCTCGAGAGATACCAATTGTTGTTTCTCTATCTTTAAGAATTTAGTTCACTATGAACATGCTTTTCGTTTAGATTATAGTCATACGTCTACAAAATAGAAATCTTTTATGACCACGTAGAAATCTCACGTAGATGAAGAAGAGCAAGCTAGTGGTTAACAATTAACATAGAAGTAGGATTAGTCGAGCAAAGATCATAGACATACTATGGATGAAACAAACTCCCTTCGACCTCGACGATCGCCTCGGACCTGTGTCAACCATCAACTACGTCTATCGGAATCAACTTATTGAAATCTTAAACTACGTCTTATTATTTCATTATCTTCACTATTCATTCTCGTCTCACCTCAAATCACCTCATGTATTAAGATCTTGATTATCTCGTCCGAAATAGTCAAAGAAACTTTTTAATTAAACAATGAGTTAATTAAAAAATGTCAATACTCATTCTCATAAAACTAGCCAAAGTTTGAAGAATTTTTTTAGGGGGCGGCTCCCTTAAAATTAAGGGGACCGGCAGTGTAAAGTGGGCGGCCCCCTTAATTAATTAAGGGGACCGCCTATCTGGAAAAACAAACACCCCTTACAGAGCAATCTTTATTTGCCTAACACATCCTTTGTTCATTCTCTTCTTCTCCTACCCACTTGTAACGAACACCATAGCCAAAAACCTTCAAAACCAATCTTCAAATCGCCTAATTAACCAAATTCGCATAGGGGCTTTCACTAAAGACAATCAACAACCTCTATTGTAAGTTTTTCATTATTTTTTTCATTTTGAATTTTATCCAATTTTTGCTCTTAATCAAAATTGGTGTTCTCATCTTTTCATACTTTTTTATTTTGGTCTAGGAATTCTATAACTACAATGATACCCGTAGTCATAGGAACACTACAACCTTGATAGGATTGAATCAAAACACTTATTGAGTCAAAAAAAATTAAGAAACATGTTTGCTTATTAAACATTCGGCCGAACTTGCGCATAAGCATTTTTAAACTTACACATTTGTTGATTAATGCCAAAACATGTTTAAAAATAATCAAGTATCGATTAATCTAACTATATGTAATAATATTTTTCAAATCAATAAGTAACATTTTATAAAAATAAAGGAGTGTTTGGTCCGTTTCTTAGGATCAATTTTTAGAGTCGAAATGACCATCACTATTGTTTTGTCACTCGTATAAATACTTAACTAACTTATATAAGTCATCAAAATATATAATTCATATATATATTGATACATTTTATAAAGGTAAAAATAAAGGGGCGTTGGTTAACATTAAAACAAGTTTTTGAGTCAAAACTAACACTATTTAACCTTTGTCCAAATCAAAAATAAATAAACTTAATACGTGTCCAACAAAATAATATACTTAACTATAGTTTCACAAGCTTAACAAATTTTATATTACTAAGGGAGTGTTTTGGGTCATTACCTGATGTTGAAATATATAACTAATATATATTCTTCGACATCCTAGATTAAGTCAAAAATAAATTAAGGAACATATGGATCACTTTTTAGGTTTTTATTTTTAGAGTCGAAGTAATTCGTGTCCCACATTTGTCATTTTTCAAAATTTCATTTTACTTATTATATTTTTTTGTAACATTTTATGTTGTGGATAACTTGTTTAGGTGACAAAATGCCGAAAGCTACTACAACCGATATATCTCTCACCAAATCTTACATACCAAAAGTATCCAAAATTCCTAGCATCTCCCCAACGCCATTGCCCAATTCTACAAACCTATTATTCACTTTAGATATTAATCATTCATGGAATTAGGGTTTAGAGGCATACGATAATGGTTTAAAGCCTGTTTTGATATAATGTTGCGAATGGAACATTATAGGAATAATGTACTTTGTAATAAGGATATGATGATATTGACTTGACATATTGTGATGTTTGCTTGACATATATGAAGACAGAATGGCCATAGATAGGTTGCGTGAGCTTGTCTACTTTAGTTATGCAAGTTACCTTGCTTAATGAGATATTGACAATGCAAGTAATGTAATAAAGCAAAAAATTTCCCCGTACAATTGTGATCATAGTAAAATAGGTTGATGAAAATTCTGAGTTG
Source organism: Tanacetum coccineum (assembly GCA_026074375.1). Taxonomy (NCBI): domain Eukaryota; kingdom Viridiplantae; phylum Streptophyta; class Magnoliopsida; order Asterales; family Asteraceae; genus Tanacetum; species Tanacetum coccineum. Next base: position 18,972 of record BQNB010117776.1, read on the forward strand.
TTATATATTGCACCGAACTTCCTACTCCCGACGACATTCGTTGACTTCTTGAATTGGAACGTGTTGTGGTAGACCGTACCATCAAAAGTCAAACGGTCACTCTCAATCTAAATCAAATTCTCGCCAAAGAATTAAGCCTCGACATGAAGCAATGGGAAGAACTCATTCGAGAGAATGTGTTCGGACTAGGAGGACATCGGGACCGTCTCCCTGCTTGTCTTGTTCACATGTTGTATTGTGTTGTTGCCGAGGAACAATACAATCTTGCTTATTTCTTCGTCAAAAGAATCCAATGTGCTAGAGATACTCTAACCGCAAATCTTCCGTATGGCATGTTTCTTACTCTTCTTTATCGACACGTCATGAAAATGTATCCTCATCTTGATAATAACATCTATAACATTGTTGAGAGAGTCATGCGTCCTCTTTCCCTAAAACAAACTTGATGACCTCGAAGTGATTATGGCAAGGCTCGTCATTCGGTCTCCTATTCGTCCACTCATCATCAAGGCACGTCATCTCATTAACATGATGATGATGATGACGATGTTGAGACTTCTCGAGCAAGTACTCCATCTCCTACCACTTATCTTAACTCCCTCAATCCACTCAACTACCAAAACTACCATATGCCTTCCGCTTCCAAACAAACCGATGAAACTCTCTTTAAACGACAAACCACCTTGCTCAACCAAACGCAACAAATGCATAAGGAGATACGTGAAGGGTTCAAGTAATTTGGAAAGGCACTAAAAGGAGTGTTTAGCAAGAAGAAGAAGTGAAGAGATAGGAGTGAAGTGAGCTAGATGTCTAAATGTAGTTTAAGACAATTTTTAACTTGATTATGTGTATGTTCTTAACAACTTGTGTAGTGATTATCTGATGTATTCGGAAAGACTTATGTGTTAGTTATCTTTAAGTGCTTGTTTGCTATGATGACTTAAACCTTTAGTTATTTTATTTAATCAACTACTTATGCTAGTTTAGTTTCATGACTTGATATGTTTATTACATGTTATATGATTAAATGTGCTCATACAACTCAATAGGGCTTGCTGCAAATAAACCACCAAAACAGAAATACTCTCACAAAAAAAATTATGAGATAAATCATTTTTCTGTAAAAAAAAATGGAAGCCAACAGAGGGCGTCCCCCTTAATTCATAGGGCGTCCCCCTTAATTCATAACGGGCGGCCCCTTTATCTTTAAGGGGACCACCCCTTAATTAAGGGGACCGCCCTAGTAAATCATGGGTAAAACAGTATTTTTCTTGCTTTTTGACCCTCTTTTACCTAGTCTCAACTATCTTTGCCTAGAATGCTCGAACACAATTTGGAACAACCTAAACTAGTTCAAATTCATTCATTTTTCAATCCATTCTCTTCCCATAAATCCTTTCCAAATGATCATCACCAATACATCATCCACCAAATCATACACTAACCATTATCAACATTCATGGCATCCACTAGAGCTTCCATTTCCAAAGCCTCTAAGAGACCAAAAATCAACATCATACCACCAAAACAATTGTTTATGGATTTAACCCAAGATGACACAAAAACTCCATCACCAAAACTTCAACTCGCATCACCTAGTGCTCTTAATGCACCTTCTAAAACACCATCAACTAAAGATACTTCTTCATCCTCAATTGGCTACATACCCAAATCACCAACCTCATCAACATCACTTTTACCTAATGGTTACTTAAACCCACCAACATCTCCTCCTCTAAGAGTTTCTCCACCACCTCCAACTCAATAAAATGCATCAATGGATATCACTCTCACCCTTTCACCAATTACCCCACTTGATGTCCAATTTAATACTCCATCACTTTTACCACCTATTGTTGGTCATCCCATTCCTTGGAACCTTCTTGAGGCACATGGAGATTCATGCTTATGTTGCATTCACAATTATACTCTCCTATTTAGATTGAGAGATGAACTCCAATATATGTTTTCATATATTGAACACATGCTCTCACAACCACCAACAACCATCTTCCCACCACCTTCACCATCTTTACCAAACTAAACACACTCTATGTTTTGGTTTCTCAAATAATTGTCCACCCATCATTTTGCAAGCAAGTCCTATAGAGATTCACTAGTTATAGGACTCTTTGTAGTTTAAAA
>BQNB010117777.1:0-13654 GCA_026074375.1 Tanacetum coccineum
ACTTCATCTCTAATAAACCAAAAGAGCGAGTTATATGAACTCGCTATTTTGACTAAGGGGGTGTTTGTTTCGGCTTATGAGCTTATATGATTTCGGCTTATATTTCATAAGCCCTAATTTTCCGGCTTATTATGAGATTTGTGGGCTTATATAAGTTTATTACGATAGGATAAACTTATATAAGCCCATAAGGGGGTGTTTGTTTCGGCTTAAGAAACATAAGCCCATTTAGGCTTATCTTTTATAAGCCATGATTTTTCGGCTTATTTTGAGACTTGTGGGCTTATATAAGTTTATTATGATATGATAAACTTATATAAGACCATAAGTCTCAAAATAAGCCAAAAAATTGGGGCTTATGAAATATAAGGCGAAATGAAATAAGCTTGTAAAGCCCACATATAAGCTGTAACAAACACCCTCTAAGCATTCCTAAAGCATCAAAAACCAACAAATTCAAATCCCTAGATAAACCCTAAAGCATTGAATCCAATCAATTTGAAATCATATAAGTATCTAAATCAAAAGCCCTAACTAAACTAATTCGAATGGGGAAAGATATAAGCCATACAAATCAAGAAAAACAATCACTGCATGATAATAATAAACTTACGATTTCAGAGGCAAAAAGGTTCAATGTTTCAGAGATTCAGCTAGCGAGTTGTTGTTGTTTGTTTGTTTTGTAAAAACCGAAGACCCAAATCGCTTTTAGGTTAGAAACCTTTACATATTAAGTCAAAAATAGTTATAACCAGTGTTGCAAAAAAAATTCTACAACGCGGATTAATCGCCGCTTAGGCGCTACAGAGTCACCAAACTTGCCGATTTATGTAACTAGGTCAAACAAATAGGTCAACCGTGGGCAACGGCGATCAACGACGGTCAATGGTGGTCAAATTTGACAGAAACCTTCTAATCTTGCTGGAAGTACTCAAAACTCACCGTAAACTTGTTTTGATCACTTATAGTAACTGTCTAAATCTATTACAAGTTGTTTTTTAGACAAATCTTGCTAGAAATACCTAAAACTAGCCAGAAATACACAAAACTTGCCTGAAATACCCAAAATTTGCCAGAAATGTCAATCCGATTAATCATCGATTAATCCCGCCAAGGCCGATTACGAGCTACAAGGTGGTCGACCGCCAGACTACCGATTTACGATTTTTGCAACCTTGGTTATAACAGTGGATAGGTCCCAAAATTATTGTTCACGTTTCTTTTTTAAGCCGTCTCATATTAATCTTTCAATTTTAAAAATAGATAAAAAAATTAGATTAAGTTTACTTTATTAGCTTCACTTGAGATTATCATTACAAGCTTTAAAAAAGTTTTAAATAGTTAAGCGTAAAACTGTCATTCTATAAAACGTAAAAAAGAAAAAGCTATAATGATGTCTTTTTTCCTTGTGTGTTTTTTCGGTGGATAATAATTTTAGGACGGAAGGATTAGTATTTTTTCATTTAACACAGTTTATTAACTCCCCCTCGAACATACCCTTTTAAAAAAAAATTATTGCATTCAAAGATTTGTAGGATTTGAGGGTTTGTTATTTTCTGCAAGTTATGAACTTGTGTTATATGGATGATGAAAATAACATTTGATTATCCTGTTTTCTTTTTTAAAGAAGATGGGATGAGCATGGGTCCAGAACCGAGGCGGAATCGATGGATTCGGAAACTGAATTTTGGGTAAAGTAGGAATTAAGAACCGAAAATAATTTTTGGTTTCGGTTCTGGTTTTGGTTTTTCGGTCTACCGTCTATGAATTTATTTTTTAAAAAGCAGCATGCCCTAATGAATTAGGCCAATGAAAAGAAAAAGAAAAATGTTTTATGTTAATACAAATATTCGCGCAAAAACAATATTTATATTTAATGATCTTCATGTTTTGATAATAACAAATATAATGTCATACTACGTAAAAGTTTACGTAAACAAGTTTTTAGATCGAGAAGTTTACTTGACGCCGTACAAAACGACTATAACCTGTGATCTTGAGTATTACATTAAGAAAATGAAAAGAAAGAAACGGAAAACACTTTCCTCCCAAAAATGTGTGGTGTAAAACAGCTTTACTACCAAAATCAAACAAAATAAGACACTACGAATTTATCTTTCCAGTTTCTCCATTTCCTTTCTTAAGTAATACCGAAGAACACAAGCAATGGACGGGTTACATTTCACCTTTTCTTTCATATTTCTTTCTTAACTTAAACTCGAGAACACAGTGTTATGGAATATTGACATAAATTAAACATATTATGATAAACAAATATTATCATTTGCCTAAACCTTTTCTAAATCAAACGATGTTAAGTTAATACATGATTAATTATAAGCTAGTTTAATAATTACATCATGTAAGACAAAATAATATAACTTCAGTTAAGTGTTGAAAACAATCTTACTAAAATCTTTTCAAATATAGAAGATCTTTCTTATTGGTGGATAAGAAAAATTTATTGTTCTAAGAAGAAATACTAATACCCCTAGTTTAAAAAGTCATAAACAAGTATTTTTAATATAGGATAAGGGGTAAAATCACAAAATGTACAAAGGCCTTGTCCCCAATGCTCCCTCAACAGAACCACCAAAAATAAACGGGACGAATACCCAGCTAGCGTTGATCCGTGTTCTCATCGAACAGCTGTCTAAAGGCCCAGGCAATTATGAATTTCAAAGTGTTGCCAGTAAAATAACAACTTAAGTCTATTCATTTTTAAGAACGACTCTATAGACACAACATTTAACACATATGCTTAAAACTTCTTTTCATATTCTTTTGATCATTCTACTTGTTACATAAACTTCCATTACAAGTGTATTCACATCATTCCACTCTTAGTGAATGAACACTTACGAAGACCTACAAGTGTAGGTTTTTTTGGTTTTTTTTTTTGGTAGGGATCCTTCGTAGGTCTTGTTACAACGCTACCCCTTGTCTTAATCTTGGCCCCGAATTCTTCAATCATGGAAAATGGGGTTTCCTCAATTGGGTGTCCGTTGATTAGAAAAGTGCTCACAAAATGAACAACGGATTGCCAAGCTTCAATCCCCTAATTTCTTTGAGTGGGTGTATGATGTCTATTAATACTGAATCCAATGCAAATTTCCCTTTTCTTGTGTGTTTGTTTGTTGTCCGCGTGTCATTCTTGTTGTCAGAGAACCAATCATAAGGCTTTGATGACATATTTCCTGCTGACTTGGAGCGTTGTGCTTGGAATCTTAGAGCCACGTAATTAATTAAAGGAAATGGTGTTTTTAACCCCCCTCTAAAATAAGCATGGCAAAACTTTGTATGAAGGATGAATAGTAATTCCCCTTCGCGCTTTTCCTTTTATAACTTCGTTTTAATCCGGGAAATGCTTTGACTTTTGGGCTTGGTAATTTTTTTTTAAAAGGAAAATGGATCATTGACAAATATTTTTACACATATCTTTTATCTTTTTCATATTCTTTGATCATTATACTTGTTACATAATCCATTACAAGTGATCAACTCATTCCACTCTTTAGTGAAGAACACTTACGAAGACGTCAAGCTTCAAGTGTTAATAGTTTAGTTGTGTCATCATGATTGTGATAATCATTCATTTTGTATATCTTGTGTTGTGTGTTGTGTATATCATATGCGTATGATAGGTTAGTATTTAGGCCATAAAATACAAAGTGTGTTAGATTGGTTCTATCTCGAAGTAGAACTTGGTATTTAGCTTTGTACCGGAAAAAGTGTAAGTGTCGTGTACGGTTTTCTCCACCTAAAGGGAGCTTGTTGACACAGTGAAGATAACTCTCAAGTTGGGTACTTGGGGAGTGGAGTAGAGAGAAGAAGAGCTTCGTAGCCGAGCCATTATAAATCATTGTGTCATCGGTTTGATCTTTCTTATCTTTACTTGTTCATACTTCGTAGATTACTTATTTACTTATTGCATCGCTATCATATACACTTGTGTATATCTCTTGAGTTCACATAAGTTGACAATCTAAGTTTTATTTTAAAACAATAAAAACTATTCAACCCCCCCCCCCCCCTCATTTTAGTTTCCATAATTAGTATCAGAAGCCAAGGTCACCCAAGATCTTTAACGTATATTGTACATTAAAGCTTGAATCAATCTACGGATTCGGATAAATATCTAGAAGGGCAATCTATACAAAGACCACCACTTTTTGAAAGTGATCATTTTATATATTAGAAAAATAGATGTGAAACTTATGTAAAAGCAAAAAATTTAGATCTTTGGAACATTATCTTGAATGGTGATTTTCCACCGCTTGCCAAAAATGAAGTTACCAATATTTATAACCTAAAACCTATACATAATTTAACCTCTAAAACCTAAAATATATATACCTATATAATATAAAATAAAAATTAATATAAAAAATAAAATTAAAAACAAAAATAATAAAAACACCCTAAAAAAAAATAATTATAAAAATAAAATAAAAAAAAATTAATAAAAAGAGTATTAAAACATAACTAATAAAAAAAATTAACAAAATAAATAATAAAAAAATAATAAATTTATAAACCACCAAAAAAAAAAAAAATTTTTTGTTTAACCCAACCACAAAACAAGTTTAAAAGATAAAAATTAAAGATAAAAACAAGGTTATTACTCCCTAAAATAACCTATTAACATATAACCAAAATATAACCCTGTAATATTATAAAAACAATAAAAATAACCCTAAATACTAAAAAATATAAAAAAAAAATAACCAAAAATTACAAACAAATTAATAAAATTAAAAAATAAAAACTAATTAAAAACAATATAAAAATAATACAAAAATTAAATATAAAAAAAAAAATTAACTATAAATACCAATAAATAATTAAATAATATATAAACCCCCACCAAATTTGTTGATGTTGTTTCCTCTTGAAGGAACAATCCGACGATCCTTATAAAAAGAAACTTGCTAAAAATAATGAAGCTAAAATGCTTCTTTATAATGCTTTACCGAAAAAGGAATATGAAAGAATTTTTATGTGTAAAACGGCTAAAGATATTTGGCAGTTGTTGTTAATCACGCATCAAGGTAATAGCCAAGTAATGGATAATAAAATTGATATTCTTGTTCAACAATATAAATAATTTACTATCCTTGAAGAAGAATCTATTGATAGCGGTTTTGCTAGATTTAATAATATTATTACTAGTCTTAAAGCTCTTGATGAAGGTTTCTCTAGCAAGAACTATGTTAGGAAGTTTCTTAGGGCTCTACATCCTAAATGGAGAGCAAAGTTCACGGCGATTGAAGAATCGAAAGATTTGTCATCTCTAGCTCTAGACGAGCTTATCGGCAATCTAAAAGTACATGAAGTTGTCATGAAAAAAGATTTCGAAATCTATAAAGGCAAAAAGGAAAGAGTTAAGTCCATTGCCTTGAAAGCTAAAAAAGAGTCTAGTGATGATGAAACTTCGACATCCGGAAGTGATGATGAAGAAATGCTATAGCTATAAGGAACTTTAAAAAAGTTCTTTAGAAGAAAGGGTAAATTTGTTAGGCAACCAAGAGAAGAAAAGAAGTCATTCCGACAAAGGGATAAGAAGAAAGGAAAGAATGACCGGAAATGCTTTAGGTGCGATGATCCAAATCATCTCATTGGTGATTCTCCAAAACCATCTCGTAACAAAGATCAAAAGGCCTTCATTGGAGGTTCTTGGAGCGATAGCGAAAATGACGCCGAAGACAAAACGAACGATGAAACTTGTCTTATGGCTCAATCGTCAAATGAGGTAACTCTTAACTCTTCTTATTATAGTGATAAAAGATAGTGTTGTCCAAACGTCAATGACCGACAACTAAGAGTATTACTTGCCTTCAAATGCATACAATGGAAGGTAATGTTGTCTTTGGAAGTAACTTAAAAGGAAAGATCATAGGCAAATATACGATCTTAATGACTCTCTCACTTATCTATGTAGAACGCAACGTAATTAATTAGCATTAACTTACTTAGTGTCGGTCAAATTTGTGACAATAAGTGTAGAGTCTTATTCACGAAAGAAGGTAGTGAAATAATTAAAGATGGTAAAATCATAGGAAACGAAATTAGGAAAAATAGTTTATACGTAATGAAATTGGGAAATAAGTCTCAAGACAAATTTTTTCTCGCCACGGTAGTAGATAACTCTATGGCACAGAATACTTGGTCACGCCAATATGCGTTTAATACAATCTTTGTCATCTAAAGAATTAGTTAGAAACTTACCTAAGCTAAAATATGATAAATATTTTTGTGATGCTTGCAAAATAGGGAAGCAAGTTCATGCAAGTCATAAAGCTAAAAATATGATTTCCACTAAAAGATGTTTAGAATTATTACATATGGACTTATTTGGTCCGTTGGCGATTAAAAGATATGGAGGTAATTTGTACACTTTAGTAGTATTAGATGATTATTCTAGGTATACATGGACTAGATTTTTAGAAACTAAAAATGAAGCTTTTGAGAAATTTAAAATATTAAGTAGGAAAATTCAAAACCAACTAGGTAGTTCTACAATTCGGAGCTTATTGTGATGCATAAGGCACTACTCATAGCTTCTTGGCTCCACGTACTCCGCAATCAAATGGGGTAGTAAAAAGAAAGAATAGAACCTTGCAAGAGATATCTAGGACTATGCTTCACGAACAATTCATTCCATAAAAGTTTTGGTGCAATGTCGTTGATACGTCAACTTATATACTAAATAGAATATTAATTCGACCAATACTATGAAAACCCCCTTATAAAATATTTAAAGGTAGGAACCCTCTTTAGATTATATCAAAGTATTTGGAAGCAAGTGCTTCTTTTTAAATACTAAAGACTATCTAACCAAGTTTGACTCGAAGTCATACGAAGGTGTTTTTCTAGGATATTCTCAAAATAGTAAAGCCTATATAGTATTAAATAAACATACAATGAAAGTTAAAGAATCAGTCAACGTGACATTCGATGAAAGTCCTCATCCTACCAAATTATCACCATTGGTTGATGATGATATTGGTGAAGAAGAAGCTATTAGAAACAATACTAAAGTAGTAAATAATACTCCCTCCGTCCTAAAATTATAGTCCATGTTTCCTTTTTGGGATGTCCCAATTTAATTGTCCACTACTAAAAATAGATATGAAAGTTTGATCAAGTTTACCATATTACCCTTACTTGAAATTATAATTACAAACTTTAAAGAAGACTTTAATTAATTAGCTAAGGGTAAAACTGTCATTCTGCTAAAAAGTAAGAAAGAGAAAGCTGTAATAAATGCACTTTTCTTAAACTGTGTGTTTTTTGTCGGGGGACAATAATTTTGGGACGGAAGGAGTAATAATGAACAAAATGAGTCGATAGAATTTGACGAAGTCGTTAACATTACGGAGTCCAAGAATCATCCACTAGATCAAGTCATAGGAAATCTTAATCAAAGAACCTTAAGATCTCAAGCCCAAGATCTTAGTAATTTCTTTAGTTTTATATCCACCATAGAACCCAAAGATGTTGATGAGGCATTAAAAGATGAAAGTTGGGTTATGGCTATGCAAGAAGAACTAAATCAATTTATAGCTAATGATGTTTGGGATTTAGTGCCTCTACCCATGAGTTAATCCGTCATAGGAACAAAATGGGTCTTTAAAAATAAATTTGATGAAAATGGTATAGTGTCTAGAAACAAGGCTAGGTTAGTGGCACAAGGATATAATCAACAAGAAGGCATAGATTATGATGAAACATACGCTCTGGTAGCTAGGTTAGATTCAATTAGAATACTTCTTGCTATTGCTTGTGCAAATGATTTTAAATTATACCAAATGGATGTAAAAAGTGCTTTTCTAAACGGTTTTATAAACGAAGAGGTTTACGTTGCTCAACCTCCGGGGTTTATTAATTTTCAAAAACCAAATTATGTTTATAAACTTAAAAAGGCTTTGTATGGTCTTAAGCAAGCTTCTAAGGCTTGGTATGATAGACTAAAAGCATTTTTGATAAAACACGAGTATTAAATGGGAATGGTCGATAACACACTTTTTACTAAGAAATCAAAGTCACATATTATCGTTGTTCAAATATATGTCGACGACATTATATTTGGTTCCACGATTCAAAACTTGAGTGATGATTTTGCAAAAATCATGCACGACGAGTTTGAGATGAGTATGATTAGGGAGTTGAACTTCTTCTTGGGTCTTTAAATTAAACAAATGGAAGACGGAATATTTTTCAATCAATCCAAGTAAATCAAGGAGATGTTAAAGAAGTTCGGATTGGAAGATTCCAAACCAACCAAGACGCCGATGTCAACGGAGATCAAGCTCACTAAGAACGATGAATCCGACTCCGTGGATAGCTCTAAATATCGAGGTATGATTGGTTGTTTACTTTATTTAACCGCAAGTAGGCCTAATATTACGTTTAGTTTTTGCTTATGTGCTTGTTTCCAAGAAAATCATAAGACTACCCACTTAGAAGCCGTTAAGCGTATAATTAGGTACGTTAGAGGAACTACACATTTAGGTTTATGGTATCTGAAAGGAACCGGAGTAGAAACTATAGTTTATGCCGACTACGACCATGCAGGTGATTACGTTGATAGTAAAAACACTAACGACGTTTGTACGTTCATGGGATGTTGTTTGACATCTTGGTTCGCTAAGAAACAAACGGTCCTTGCTATCTCTACGACCAAAGCCGAATAAGTCTCCGCCGGGAAGGCATGTCAACAAGCAATATGGATGAAACAAGCTCTAATCGACTACGACATACGCCTCGACGACGTTCTGATTATGTGCGACAATAAAGGAGCCATCGACTTAAGTAAAAACCCCGTAAAGCACTCTAGAACTAAACATATAGAAATCTGTCACCACTTTCTTCGCGATAACGTCCAAAAAGGCAACATTTCTATCAAGAAAGTTGCATCCGAAGATAATATAGCCGATATATTAACTAAGCCTTTAAAACGTGAAGTATTTAATTATTTAAGACTAGGATTAGGAATGATGGAACTCATATAGAATCTAATGAAGTAATTAATCATTATTCAAAAGATGTTAATTCTCATTACAAGTTCCAATTACAAAACCTCCGATCATTAACATAATCGAGATTAGAATTTTACTAGATAAAGAAAATATCAATAAAATGACCATAGATATTTTCAAAGTCTATATGTATGGTCAATACATGAAATTACGAAATCGATTAAAAAAGGCTAAAAGAACAAGCATCGAATTGCAATTCGCACTTGTGTTGATGATGTTTTGTTGAGTCTAAATGTTCATAAATGCTTGTGTTATTAGCAATGGTCAAATTTATGCTAAAAGTTAACACACTCCTAGTAGGATCGACTACGTTAAAATTCCATCGGGAAATTCACGACAAGTTGCACGGTTCGCTCAAAACTTGGACGTCGACTCCGAAAATTATATCACATACTCCTAATAGTATATATAACACACTTCAATTACCAAAAACACAACACCTTGTCTCAATTCGGTTAAAAATCAATTCTGTCAATTTTTTTGAGTATCTGCGACCTACGGATCCACAAGATGGTAGATCCGTCCGCAGTTGGTGGATCCGTATACCAACAGGGTTACCCTACATTTAAATTGTTGGACCACTTGCCTTCTCCTCCAATAATACACCACCACCTACCTCTCATATCACCTAAGATTGAGCATTCCCGCCAACATCATTTCAAGCTATAATTAAGATAGATCCATACATTTCAAGACATTACAATCATAATTGTAAGTCTTTATTTTCTAAATCTTTATTTTGAAACACTTATTTTTCTTTCCATAAAAGGCAAAAGATTTGAAATAATAGATCAACATATCTTCCAAAAATAATTAACATACTAATTATTTCAAATGTTGTCCAAGTTAATACAAATAAAAAACGATTATCTTCTCATGAATGAACCCTTAAGATTTACAATTAATGTGTTATCTTGACTCATTCAATTTGAGAGATAGAGCAAAAATAAGCTGTGCGATTAACAACATCATGTACATGAATCACATATATATCATAACTTATTTTCAACATATTTATCTATATTCTTATTATAAATTTACTAGGTTGAATTATGCTTAGAATGATGAAACCCGACTACAAAAGAACCAAAGCCTACATACCAAAAATCCATCACCAAAAGTCTACTCCAAACAATGTCAAAAGCTCTTTTAAAACCTTTTGAAATCGCTTCATTCATGAAGGTAGACACATTTAATCCTCCTTCACCTTTGGCAACTACATCGTTGATCAATTCAAATCCATTCAATTCGATTGTCTCCTCACACTAAACGGTCATATTTGTCCTTGTTTTGTCATCGAATTCTATCGCAAATTCCAGTTGATTCGTAATGTGAGTGATATGTCTCTTTCGATTAGCTTCACCATTCGAGACAAAGATTTTATAATGACACTAGAAAAATTCGGTCAAGTCTAACAAATTCCGTATAATGGAACATGTGTCTTCTCAAAGAAATGCTCATTGGAACTTCTGAACACTACTCGTGAAAAACATGTCCCCTTTGTTCAAAATATTTGCATTTCATCAAGTCATCAAAATTACTCAAACCCTACCATTATCCTCCGAGATAATCTTCCTCCCAATATCAAGGATTGGGAACTCATTGTTCGTAAGAATGTCATTTGTTTTGACACTCACAAAACCTCCTTAGATGTATGCTCTGCCATCATGCTTTGCAATCTCAAAAAATTTCAAGACTTTAATCTTGCCTACTTCATTGCTCATAAGATTGAGAGTGTCAAAAATCGAGTCGGTTGTCCTCTTCCATATGGTTTACTCATCACCCGTCTATATCGATTCGTCCTTGCTAAATATCCAAAACTATTTCGTCCTCACCATACACTATAATTCGTTGTGCACTATCGAATGATGAATTCCATCAATGAGAAAATGGGAAAAAAAGGAATGAGATTGAAGATGTTAAGCTTGACATACCCAACTCACTATCATTGATCGAGAGTTCAAACCAATCATCTCCTTTGCTAGGATATTGGTCATACGTGGATCAATTTTAGATTAGGAGCAACTCTAGGAATCATGAACTGCTATTTTAAGACAATATTATGCTATCTTGTTGAATGCTTGTAACATCTTTGCGCTAAACTATGCTATTTTGGTAAATTATATGGTTATGAATGCTATGCACGCTTTATTTGCGTTAGGTATAAGTTATCTTTGTTGATGGAATAACTTTACATGTTCTAGTTATTTCTATGGTTCTCGTGGATCCACATATCTCCTAAACCAAGATCCGTGCCTATATGGTGGATCCGTATGAACAGTTATTTGATAAATTTATCAACTTTCCTTTAAACTCTATTATTTGTATTCATCCTCTTAAACCTTAGGATAAAATACCTCCTCCATATAATCCAAGAACCTTCATGCCAAAGCATACACTCCATGTCCTTTATAAGACACACTATCACAACCTTGTATTCAAAAATCAAATGTCTATTTCCTCAAATGACTCCACACTTACAATCAAAAGGAAAATCATCCAAGAACATCTCTCAAAACTCAAATCAAAGCAAATTGATCCAAATATCATTCCACCCGAAGTCTTAGAATCCAGACAAGCTCATTTTCACCTCCTGACATGTCAATGTTGTAGTAACTCCTAATGTGAAATTGGATTACTGTTACAAGAAATGCATATCATGTTTGAGTATATTCAAGAACACACTCTGCAAAATGAAAAACCCTCTCTCCACAACAAATTTGATCACTTAATTCCAAACACCAACCACAACCCTCATCTACTCATATATAGATGTTGTGCCAACAAAGTTGACCAACTTCAACGCCTACAAGAAGGTGTTCATTTCATTTGCTCATACATACAACATCACCTTGGATCTTCATCAATCCCACCATACTTTCCGCACTAAATCCACTCTTGTGGTACCTCAACCCTTTGGATTATATGAGAAAATGGTATTTATCCCAAGATTTAGGATTTTTAGTTGTTTTCTTTTCTTTTCTAGTTTAAATTTATTGTCTAATGGGCTTTTACGCCAAATTTTATGTTTTATCCCTTATAATGGATTTAACATTATTTGTATTACTGTGTTGATAATGGTTGTTTATTTCTTAAATATATATGTGTGCACATGTAATTGTCATATATATATTTGCTTGTCTACTAACTTTGTTTTGTAGCAAACATCCATAGCTTAATTCCTTGGTGCCCCACGCAAGGGGGATTATACACCAAGGGGGATCACTTGTAATTTAGTCTTTATTCTTTACTTTGCTTTCGTAACCAAGTCACTTAGAATTCGTCAAGACAAGACTCGCAAGGGACTCATCTACAACACTTTTTGCTTCGACAAAAAGGGGGAGAAAAAAAGTAAACTCATCCACTAAATACTTATTTAGTAACTTTTAAATACGCATGATTTCATATTTTTTCATCATCAAAAAGGGGAAATTGTTAATATAATTATTCGCGTAAAAGAGATATTTATATTTAATGATCTTCATGTTTTGATAATAACAAATATAATGTCATACTATGTAAATGTCTACGTAAACAAGTTATTTAGTCGAAAGTTTACTTGACGACAACAAGTCACTTAAGGTATAAATATGGCATAATTAAACATAGTTAATGATCAAAGAAAACTATTATCATTTGCATAAACCTTTTCTAATCAAATGATTTAAGTTAACACATTGATGAGGTGTCATTTTATACACTTTTTTGGGGTCGTTTAACCTCCTAAAATCGTATGTTTATGCCCAAAATACGTACTTAATCGTTCCTTTTCATGTATTTTTATTTAGAATGCATTTGGAAGAAATACACGTGACTTGGGCTCATTTGGAGAAGAAACGGACAAGACTACGAACCTACACCAACATTGCTCAAGAATTTCTACTCAGAAGCCGGAGACGACGTCATAGATTACACATGACGATGTCATAGATTACACATGACGACGTCACAACGATTACCAAGACGGCGTCACAAGATCTCAAGACGGCGACAGATTGTACGACCCAACCCATTATCTAGAATATTCTATTCATGACGGCGTCACGATTAATACGTGACATCGTCACAATGATTTTCCTATAAATACAAACCCGAAATTAGGGTTATAGGTGTGTATCTTTAGAGTAAAAGAAAGGGACGAACCCTAGTTCATTTAGCAGCTGTTAGGGTTTTTTTGTCTTTCTAGTTTACTACTCTAGTTTGAGCTTTCATAATTTCGCCGCTCGAACTACGAAGGAGTATTTAGTTGGCCCAAGCCTGATCTGTGGGCTTTGGGTCCATTAGGGTTATGTTTATGCTTCTATGTAATCTATAAATAGTGATTAATAATAAAGTATTACATACGGGGTTTTCATCATCTAACAAACTCATCCACTAAATACTTATTTAGTAACTTTTAAATACGCATGAGTTTATATTTTGTCATCATCAAAAAGAGAGAGATTGTTAATACAAATATTCGCGCAAAAATAATATTTATATTTAATGATCTTCATGTTTTAATAATAATAATAAATATAATGTCATACTATGTAAAAATTTACATAAACAAGTTATTTAGTCGAATGTTTACTTGACGACGACAAATCACTTAAGGTATGAATATGGCATTA
>BQNB010117778.1:1391-21116 GCA_026074375.1 Tanacetum coccineum
ATGTTGAATGAGCAATCGTTACCACAAAATTTTTGGTGTAACGCAGTAGACACTTCAACATACATTCTCAACCGAATCCTAATTAGAGTCACCTTAGGAAAAACACCTTAAGAACTCTTAAGAGGTAGGAAACCTAATCTAGATTACTTGAGAGTGTTTGGAAGCAAGTGCTTCATTTTAAACACCAAAGACTACCTTACCAAGTTTGACCCAAAGTCATACGAATGTGTCTTTCTAGGTTACTCCCAAAATAGTAAAGCCTATATCATCCTTAATAAACACACTAGGAAAATTGAAGAATCACTCAACGTGACATTCGATGAAACTCCTCCACCCTCTAAGACATCACCCTTGGTGGATGATGACTTGGATGAAGAAGAAGCAATTAAGGTTATCGAAAAGAAAAACTTAAAAGATGACATTGAGGATGAAACTTTAGAGATTGACAAAATAGTCAATATTAAGAAGTCTATGAATTATCCATTAGAGAATGTCATAGGAAACCTTAACCAAAGAACCCGTAGGTCACAAGCCCAAAACTAAAGTAACTTCTTTTGTATTATATCAACTATAGAACATAAGAATGTGAATGAAGCCTTAACGGATGAAAGTTAGATAGTCGTCATGCAAGAAGAATTAAATCAATTTATTGCTAACAATGTTTAGGAGTTAGTTCCACAGCCTAGGAATATGACAATCATAGGAACTAAGTGGGTGTTTAGAAATAAGTTAGACGAGAACGGTGTCGTTTCTCGAAATAAGGCTAGGTTAGTTGCTCAAGGCTATAAAAAACAAGAGGGCATCGATTATGATGAACTTACTGCCCCAGTTGCTAGACTTGGCGTCCTATTAGAAGATACTTTAGCTTATGCTTGTGCTTTAGATTTTAAGCTATTCCAAATGGATGTAAAATGTGCATTCCTGAATGGTTTTATCATTGAGAAGGTATACGTGGCACAACCTTAAGGATTCATTGACTTTGAAAAATCGGATCATGTTTATAAACTTAAGAAAGCTTTATATGATCTTAAACAAGCACCCAAAGCTTGGTATGATAGATTAAAAGCTTTTCTTATTAAACATGAATACAAAATGGGAATGGTAGATAACACACTTTTTACCAAGAAGAAAAGTTCAAACCTCATCATCGTTCAAATATATGTCGACGATATTATATTCGGCTCGACTTGTTAAGACATGTGTGATGAATTTGCCAAAATCATGCATGACGAGTTCGAGATGAGCATGATGGGTGAACTTAACTTCTTCCTTGGATTACAAATAAAACAAATGGATAATGGTATTTTTCTTTAATCAATCTTAGTATATTAAAGAAATGCTTAAGAAATTTGGCTTAGAAGATTCTAAACCAATGAAAACCCCCATGTCCTCCGATATTAAACTCACGAAAGACGAATAGTGCGAGTCGGTAGATAGTACCAAGTATCGAGGCATGATAGGTAGTTTATTATACCTAACAGCAAGTAGGCCCGATATCATGTTTAGTGTATGCCTTTATGGCCGCTTCCAAGAGGCTCTCAAAACCTCTCACCTTGAAGTGGTTAAGCGTATCTTCCGATACATTAAAGGCACTACGCACTTAGGATTATGGTATCCTAAGGGGACCGGCATAGAAACAGTAGTATATGCCGACTCTGATCATGCGGGAGATTATGTGGACCGAAAGAGCACTAGCGGTATTTGTACGTTCGTGGGATGTTGTTTGACATCTTGGTTCTCGAAGAAACAAACCGCTCTTGCTATATCCACCACCGAAGCCGAATACATAAGCGCCGGAAAGGCATGTCAACAAGCATTATGGATGAAACAAGCTCTTGTCGACTATGACATACGACTCGACGACGTCCCGATCATGTGCGACAACAAAGGCGCGATTGATCTTAGCAAAAACCCAGTGCAACACTCTCGTACTAAACACATCGAAATACGTCACCACTTTCTTCATGATAATGTCCAGAAAGGACATATCTCTATCGAAAAAGTGCCGTCTGTCGACAATATCGCCGACATCCTTACTAAACCCCTTAAACGTGAATCGTTTAACTATCTACGTCTTGGTTTAGGAATGATGGAACACATTCCATAAATCGTGTTAGTCCGCTTCTCCTTCTTCTAGTCTCGATTCTAGTCCGCGTTCTATTACGTGTCGTGACAATTTAACAACTTCATCCGAAGCTTGTTAAATATTTTTTTAATTCGCGAAATGCAAATTAATTAGTCACTCTTCCGCGTAATTTCGTGTCAAAATTTAAAAGTCCAAAAACCTGTAATACGGGCTGCCCCCATATCTTAGGCGGCCCCAAACCCTTTTCAGGCGCCCCCTTGATCGATATGGGACCGCTACCAGCAGACACCCATTATCTGCACATTGTCAAAAAAATTCAAAACTCAAAACCGTACACTCCTATTTCCTTGCTGGTGCGACTGAAACTCGAAAACAATAACCATCAAAACTCAAATTAACATCAAAACACTAATTGAAGATCAAATTAACACTAGTAATCATTCATAACATCATAAAGATCATCAAATGTAAGCCATTTTAACTATTTTCTTTTAATTTGAGTCTAGGATTCATGATGAA
The DNA here is from genome assembly GCA_026074375.1 of Tanacetum coccineum. Classification (NCBI taxonomy): domain Eukaryota; kingdom Viridiplantae; phylum Streptophyta; class Magnoliopsida; order Asterales; family Asteraceae; genus Tanacetum; species Tanacetum coccineum. The sequence goes on from BQNB010117778.1 coordinate 3,997, forward strand.
CACAAAAATTGAAATTTAGGATTTTTCTTTCAATTTTGTACAATTACTAGGATATAATGTATAACTAATATGCTTCCCTTAGACATAAGATTTACATACACTAGTGAGTTTGTTGAAAAAAAATTGATTTCGAACCAAAACCTCAATTTTATTTTCAAATCACTCACGTTGGGAACATAATAAAATTGTTGTTATGCATTGTTAATACAACTTAAAAACGTTTTTAAAGACATGCATAATGATCTCATGAACAAAACTCAAGATACATAATTCATATGTAATTTTCAACATGTTTGGATGAGTAAAATCAAATTAAGGAGCGTTTGGGTTAACTCTTAGGATTTTATTTTGTTAGGAATTCAGTTTTTAGTGAAGTGACGATCATTATCGATCTCACGAGCCTTTGTAATAGTTAGACAATTTTATGTAATAGTTAGGAAGCTAACTGTGCCGGCTTATAGAAAGCCTAAGAAAAGCCCGGTTAGCCCGCACACTTGTAACTATATAAACCCTCTCCACACATGGAGAGGGTGTTGGTTAAATCATTTTTACACACACATTTAGTGTGTTTTTCATATGTTTCTCCCTTCCATTCTCTCTCTCTCTAGCTTTATCTCTCTAGTTCATATTTGTGTAAAAAGTGGGAACCTACAATTGGTATCATGTCACACACCGAAAATTTCAGGTCAATATTTAAACTTTTCCGACAATTATTTTTGACTTTTATACGTTATGTTTGAATCCTGTAGTTTACCGAGAAGTTAACCCACGTAAATCTGAAAAACGTCATCGAGAACGCGTTCCGACTTCGGATTTTGATTAATTTAGATATTATATGAGTTATTTTATCTTTTCTAAGTGTTTCGTAGTTTACGATCACTCCTGGTATTTATTTTTACGCTTTAACGTTTAAATTGCGTTTTTCGCGTTTTTGATCAAACGGAACCCCGGAAACCTCTGCAATCTTTTTTTTTTTTTTCGTGTAAACTATTAGTTAAGTTCATCGCGCATTATAAGTCAAAAATATCGTTATCCCTCCCATCTACTCAAAACACATCATACACATCTAAGTTAATTTTCCCATGGAATACTTTTCACTTTATTTTGAAACTTATGCATTTAAGTGGGTTAGTGACCTCTTTGTCCCCTCCTTTTCGTCTTTCTTTTTTTAAACTTCCTGCGCCAACACCTATTTTACACAATTGTCACCTTGCATGTGAGGACCACACAGGCGTGTTAACTTGAAATGGATTTAATTAACTAAACTTGGAGCCAAAGCAAAATAATGAACCTTTTTTCCTCCTCCTTGGCCTACATCGGACGAACCACAAGGACCATGAAGTCCTTGGTTCACTCTTTTTGCTAGTCACTCACTTCTAGTCCTAAAAATATCTTAAATCCTAAAGCTTTTCCCTATATAAACACCACTTATAAGAATTTTAGGTCTATTATCAAACATTTCTGCCTCAACAAAAACTCACACTCAATCCCTCTCTTTCTCTTGGGTCACGGCAAGAAAAAAAACACCAATAACATTCCATTGTTTTGATTTTGTCCAAGATCCATCTATTTCAATCTTATTTCTAACCATATCTAAGGGTGTTCCAAAGGTTTGATCATAGTTTTCAAGGTTTTTCTTCAAGATCTAAGTTAAGGTTTTAAGATTTATTGTTGGGTTTTATAGAATTATTATTTTGAGGTATAGATCTTGTGATTTCTCTACTTGTTCTTCATTCTTGTAAGTATCTTGGATCTTTCTTTTTGGTTTACTTACATTCTTCTTATTTGTTCAAAGATCCATACATCCATATGTTGTGTTTTCATTTTTGAAAGATGATAGAACAAGATTTCATAAATAATGATGCTACCATGTTTTCACTAGTTAAATATTTTGTTCTTGGTGAGATGAGAGTTGAATGAGAGTTGCAACAATAGAAATGAAGAGATTAGGTTAGTCTTATGTGTGGTTTTGTTGTGAATGAAGATTCGGCTAGATTAGGCAGTATTGTAAAGTTTGGATGAATTTTGGTTGCGTTTTTGACAAAAAAGGGCTTGCTGTCCCGAATTTATTTTAGGGTTTTGGTCGACCTAAAAATGTTTTCATTAGGCGTAAAAGTAGTTTTTAGAGAGCTCGTTTCGAATAGATAGTTTTTTATATATCACACATTAAAATTGGACTTAAAACGGCCAAAATTAGAGCCAAATGAAACTTTGAACATTTTCGACAAAACGTATGAATAAGTGTGCTTGCATGTGAATAGTAAAATGAGTTTTGGGACACTTTCGGACATTTTGGACTTTCTAAACATAGCAAAAACATTATAGTAACACATTACCTATTTGATTTAGTATCATTTAAAGACGTGTAACATATTTTAGGAAAAAGCGAAGGAAAAGCGAGAAAGTTACTAAAAATAGTAAGTTTGGTAAAAATTTAGCGAAACGGACATAGAAGTTAAGCGATTAAGGCTAGTTAGTGCGTTTTGAAAATATGGAAACTTAATAAATATAGGGGACGGTATTAACGTTTTGAAACTAAAAACTTTCCTAAAATAGAAACTTTCTAAAAATAGTAATTTTTGGTTAAACGCCGAAACTTAACGAAAAACTATATGATTTTATTTCGTCATGATTTGATAATCAAACTAAAGCAAACACACATGGATGTCTTTTGGTGATGAACATATTGTGCAATTCTTGGCATACTTTCCGTGTTTCTGAGACGCGTTATTATTCTAGGTCGCGGCTAGATTTCTATATCATCTTTTACTTGCGTGATTATCATTTGCTCATTTTGCTAAGGTGAGTTCATAGCCCCATGTTTTACTACTTTTACTTTACTATTTTGGGGTGAGAAACATTGCTTGTTTTCAAACTATGGACACAATTACTTTACGTTTCCTTTTCCTGATTACGTGTTGCCTAAGTAGCGAATTGACCACTAATGCCCGAATTATCATGAACCGTCAAATGCTTAACTGACCGTACTGGTTAAGTAAGCGCGAATGTTGTAAATAGATCTATTGGGACTAATTATCCCTATCCGGGTAAGTAGCGCTTACTAGTTTTTCACTAATACCTACATCTGCAACAGCCTCTGCATCAGCAGTATCCACCTCCATATGCTCCTCTCCGCTATCCTCTGGTGAGTATAAATCTCTAAACCTCTTGCGAGGTGGTAAAAGATCAGCAGGAGTAAGGGTTATCGACCTCAAAACATAAGTAGGTGATGGTACTGAAGCAGTAAGGGACCTACATCTCTTGCGAGATGGCCTAGAAGAAGGTGAAGATGAATCCAATGACCTCTCAGCATATGAACCTAAGGATGACTCTGATGTAGTCGGTGGGTAAGGGGTAGACAATGGTGCAGACCTCCAACGTCTAAAAGCCTCACTACGTCGTGAAGTCCTAGAAGGTGATCGATGAACAAATATATGTAGTGTAGATGAATCAGCATTGATGGTGTCTGGTGGTGTATGTCCGGATAAAGAATGATCTGAAGGTGAACTAGAAGAAGATAAGTCTGGTGAAGAATGATGATCCGATGAATGATGAGATACATGTCTCCATGAAAGTCTACCAGCAGGAATGGGTTCAACTCTCTTCCTCGCAGTCAACAACTTACACAGCCCGTTAGGATGGGTGCGGTAAAGTCGACCGAAAGGGATAGCCTTACCAGGTCGGATAAGTCGCTAAACGTCGACGAATCTCGGGTTGGGCAACAATAGGGGCAAGGGGAAACTCTGATAATGGTGCAAGAGTATCATGAGATGACGATACGGGTCTCTGCTCAGCATGATTGGACTCACCATCCGCCTCCGAGTCATCAGAACACAAAAAGGGTGAAACCAATGGCAACTCTGGTGCGGGAGGTAAAGAATCCGCCGATGGATCAGAATCAGAAGAAGATGAATAATCCACTAAATCAAGTACCCCGGTAGGTGATACGACTGGAACTGCCCCCACGTCCAGTGCAACTATAGGGTCAGCTGGAACAATAGGAACCTTAGGGATAACAGGAATAATAGCAGGAATAGCACCAAAGAGAATCACTCGTGGGGCGTGAGAGCCCACGCTCTCCTCAGACGAATCAAACAAAATAGAAATAATAGGAGCAGCCATGACCTGCACAAGCACAAGTTTATATAAATCTCTTTATATGAAACCATGGAACGTGCAAGCAAAGTCAAGAAGATAAGCATGATGCAAAAATATGATATGGCAAAATGATGAATAACGTAATTATGGCAATATGATATATATAATCAGTACTTATATATATATATATATATATATATATATATATATATATATATATCTATATATATATATATATTATATATGTGTGTGTGTGTGTGTGTGTGTGTGTGTGTGTGTGTGTGTATATTAAACGCTATTATTATAAGATATACATGTAAGCAGGTAAAAGCACATAGGATCACATACTGGTTATAGCCCAGAACTAGATATACTACCTGGCTCTCTATAACTTTGGCTCTGGATACCAATCTGTCACACCCCCAAACGGGGCCTAGTCAAAAACACGTGTCCGGGGGCGTGACGTCATAATACACATCACACAAGATACAAAAAACGATCTCTAAGGGTAAGTTTAAAATCCAACATCGTTGCTTTAATTAAAATAGTTAAAGTTTTACATAGGCCCAACGATAATATGCGAAAGCGAATAAAAGGTTTTAAAGTTTGACAACGATGTTAATCATAGATAATAATAGCTTTTGAAATCGGTCCAATGCCAGGCAACACCAACAAGCAAGCAAAGACATCCATAGCTAAGCACCTGAGAAAAACATGCTAAAACGGTCAACATAAAGTTGAGTGAATTCATAGGTTTAAATTTAATATTAAAGGTGGACCACAAGTTCACAGTACGCACGTGACAGTTATAAGAGATACAACTTCACATAAAAAGCATTTACGTTTGCACTAAGCTCATGACACCGAAGCTCAATTTAAAAGGAAGCATTTTATATGCCAAATAGTATTCCTCGCCCTAAAGGTATCTGACCAGGATCACCTATTGACATTCCGACATGGTATATATCCGTTTGTTTGGACCTCCGAAACTAGTAAGCGCTACTTACCCGGATAGGGATAATTAGTCCCAATAGATCTATTTATAACATTCAAGCTTACTTAACCAGTACGGTCGGTTAAGAAATTACCGGTTCATGATAATTCGGGCATTAGTGGTCTATTCGCTACTTAGGCAACACGTAATCAGGAAAAGGAAACGTAAAGTAACTCTGTCCATAGTTTAAAAACAAGCAATGTTTCTCACCCCAAAATAGTAAAGTAAAAGTAGTAAAACATGGGGCTATGAACTCACCTTAGCAAAATGAGCAAATGATAATCACGCAAGTAAAAAATGATATAGAAATCTAGCCGCGACCTAGAATAATAGCGCGTCTCAGAAACACGGAAAGTATGCCAAGAATTACACAATATGTTCATCACCAAAAGACATCCATGTGTGTTTGCTTTAGTTTGATTATCAAATCATGACGCAATAAAATCGTATTGTTTTTCGTTAAGTTTCGACGTTTAACCAAAAATTACCATTTTTAGAAAATTTCTATTTTAGGAAAGTTTTTTAGTTTCGAGACGTTAATACCGTCCTCTATATTTATTAAGTTTTCATATGTTCAAAACGTATTAACTAGCCTTAAGCGCTTAATTTCTATGTCCGTTTCGGTAAATTTTACCAAACTTACTATTTTTAGTAACTTTTTCGCTTTTCCTAAAATATGTTAACGACGTCTTTAAATGATACTAATCAATAGGTATGTGTTACTATATGTTTTGCTATTTTTTAGAAAGTCCAAAAATGTCCGAAAGTGTCCGAAAACTCATTTTACTATTCACATCAGCACACTATTCATCCGGTTTTGTCGAAAAATGTTTCAAGTTTCATTTGGCTATAATTTGGCCGTTTTAAGTCCAATTTTAATGTGCGATATATAAAAAACTATCTATTCGAAACGAGCTCTCTAAAAACTACTTTTACGCCTAATGAAAACATTTTTTGGTCGACCAAAACCCCAAAACAAATTCGGGGCAGCAAGCACTTTTTTTGTCAAAAACGCAACCAAAATCCACCCAAACTTCACAATAGTGCCTAATCTAGCCTAATCTTCATTCACAACAAAACCACACCTAAATCTAACCCAATCCCTTCATTTCTATTGTTGCAACTCTCATTCAACTCTCATCTCACCAAGAACATAATATTTAACTAGTGAAAACAAGGTAACATCATTATTTATAAAATCTTGGTTTTATAATCTTTCAAAAATAAAAACACAACATATGGATGTATGGATCTTTGAATATATAATAAGAATGTAAGTAAGCCACAAAGAAAGATTCAAGATAATTACAAGAATGAAGAACAAGTAGAAAAATCACAAGATCTATACTTTAAAATAATAGATCTATAAAACCCAACAACAAATCTTAAAACCCTAACTTAGATCTTGAAGAAAAACCTTGAAAACTATGATCAAACCTTTGGAACACCCTTAGATATGGTTAGAAATAAGATTGAAATAGATGGATCTTGGTCAAAATCAAAACTATGGAATGTTGTTGGTGTTGTTTTTCTTGCCGTGGCCCAAGAGAAAGAGAGGGAGAGGTGTGTGAGTTTTTGTTGAGGCTAGAATTGTGATGAATGACCTAAAATTCTTATAAGTGGTGTTTATATAGGGAAAGGTTCTAGGGTTTAAGATATTTTTAGGACTAGAAGTGGGTGACTAGCAAAAAGAGTGAACCAAGGACCTCATGGTCCTTGTGGTATGTCCGATGTAGGCCAAGGAGGAAGGGAAAAAAGGTTCATTGTTTTGCTTTGGCTCCAAGTTTAGTTAATTAAATCCATTTCAAGTTAACGCCTTTGTGGTCCTCACATGCAAGGTGACAAATTGTGTAAGAGAGGTGTTGGTGCATGGGAAGGTTGAGACAAAGAGGTCACTATCCCACTTATGCATGCATAAGTTTCAAATTAAAGTGAAAAGATTCCATGGGAATTAACTTAGAGTGTGTATGAGTGTGTTTTGAGTAGATGGGGAGGGATGAACGATATTTTTGACTTATGAATGCGAGATGAACGATAACTAAAGTTTACACGAAAAGATTGCAGGTTTCCGGGGTTCCGTTTGATCAAAAACGCGAAAAACGCAATTTAAACGTTAAAGCGTAAAAATAAATACCAGGAGTGAGCGTAAACTACGAAACACTTAGAAAAGATAAAATAACTCATATAATATCTAAATTAATCAAAATCCGAAGTCGGAACGCGTTCGATGACGTTTTTCAGATTTACGTGGGTTAACTTCTCGGTAAACTACAGGATTCAAACATAACGTATAAAAGTCAAAAATAATTGTCGGAAAAGTTTAAATATTGACCTGAAATTTTCGGTGTGTGACATGATACCAATTGTAGGTTCCCACTTTTTACACAAATATGAACTAGAGAGATAAAGCTAGAGAGAGAGAGAATGGAAGGGAGAAACATATGAAAAACACACTAAATGTGTGTGTAAAAATGATTTAACCAACACCCTCTCCATGTGTGGAGAGGGTTTATATAGTTACAAGTGTGCGGGCTAACCGGGCTTTTCTTAGGCTTTCTATAAGCCGGCACAGTTAGCTTCCTAACTATTACATAAAATTGTCTAACTATTACAAAGGCTCGTGAGATCGATAATGATCGTCACTTCACTAAAAACTGAATTCCTAACAATCTCCCCCTAAGGAACGATCGTTGAGATCTCATAAATGATCAACACTTTCTGTATTTCTAACAATCTCCCCTTAAGGGGTGATCATAGAGATCTCTCCTTGTGACCTTGATCATTAACCGTTAAAGCTTCTTTTTTTAAGTTGCTAATTACAAGCATAACTCATTTTTTGAATTATGTCTAACGTGAGTGATTTGAAAATAAAATTGAGGTTTTGGTTCGAAATCAATTTTTTTTCAACAAACTCACTAGTGTATGTAAATCTTATGTCTAAGGGAAGCATATTAGTTATACATTATATCCTAGTAATTGTACAAAATTGAAAGAAAAATAAAAAATCCTAAATTTCAATTTTTGTGTTTATCATGAATCCTAGACCTAAATTGAAACAAAATAGATGAAATGACTTACAATTGATGATCTTTATGATGTTAGGAATGATTATTAGTGTTGATTTGATCTTCAATTTGTGTTTTGATGGTTAATTTTGAGTTTTGATGGTTTTGGTTTCGTGTTCGTCGCACCAGCAGGAATAGGAGGTGTTTGGTTTTGAGTTTTGAAATTTTTTGATAATGTGCAGATAATGGGTGTCTGCTGGTGGCGGTCCCATATCGATCAGGGGGCCGCCTGAAAAGGGTTTGGGGCCGCCTGAGATATGGGGGCCGTCTGTATTACAGGTTTTTGGACTTTTAAAGTTTGACACTAATTTACGAGGAAGAGTGACTAATTAATTGGCATTTTGCGAATTAAAAATATTTAACAAGCTTTCGATGAAGTTGTTAAATTGTCACAACACAGAATGAAACGCGGACTAGAATCGAGACTAGAAGAAGGAGAAGCGGACTAACACGATTTATGGAATGTGTTCCATTATTCCTAAACCAAGACGTAGATAGTTAAACGATTCACGTTTAAGGGGTTTAGTAAGGATGTCGGCGATATTGTCGACAGACGGCACTTTTTCGATAGAGATATGTCCTTTCTGGACATTATCACGAAGAAAGTGGTGACGTATTTCGATGTGTTTAGTACGAGAGTGTTGCACCGGGTTTTTGCTAAGGTCAATCGCGCCTTTGTTGTCGCACATGATCGGGACGTCGTCGAGTCGTATGTCATAGTCGATAAGAGCTTGTTTCATCCATAGTGCTTGTTGACATGCCTTTCCGGCGCTTATGTATTCGGCTTCGGTAGTGGATATAGCAAGAGCGGTTTGTTTCTTCGAGAACCAAGATGTCAAACAACATCCCACGAACGTACAAATACCGCTAGTGCTCTTTCGGTCCACATAATCTCCCGCATGATCAGAGTCGGCATATACTACCTACTGTTTCTATGCCGTCCCCTTAGGGATACCATACTTCCTAAGTTCGTTAGTACCTTTAATTGTACTCGAAAGATACGCTTAACGCTTCAGTGAGAAGTTTTGGGAGCCTCTTGGAAGCGGGCACAAAGGCAGACACTAAACATGATATCGGGCCTACTTGTCGTTAGGTATAATAAACTACCTATCATGCCTCGATACTTGGTACTATCTACCGACTCACACTCTTCGTCTTTCGTGAGTTTAGTATCGGAGGACATGGGGGTTTTCATTGGTTTAGAATCTTCTAAGCCAAATTTCTTAAGCATTTCTTTAATATATTTAGATTGATTAAAGAAAATACCATCTTCTATTTGTTTTATCCAAGGAAGAAGTTAAGTTCACCCATCATGCTCATCTCGAACTCGTCATGCATGATTTTGGCAAATTCATCACACATGTCTTGACAAGTCGAGCCAAATATAATGTCGTCGACATATATTTGAACGATGATGAGGTTTGAACTTTTCTTCTTGGTAAAAAGTGTGTTATCTACCATTCCCATTTTGTATTCATGTTTAATAAGAAAAGCTTTTAATCTATCATACCAAGCTTTGGGTGCTTGTTTAAGATCATATAAAGCTTTCTTAAGTTTATAAACATGATCCGATTTTTCAAAGTCAATGAATCCTGGAGGTTGTGCTACGTATACCTCCTCATTGATAAAACCATTCAGGAATGCACTTTTTACATCCATTTGGAATAGCTTAAAATCTAAAGCACAAGCATAAGCTAATAGTATTCTAATAGACTCAAGTCTAGCAACTGGGGCATAAGTTTCATCATAATCGATGCCCTCTTGTTGATTATAGCCTTGAGAAACTAACCTAGCCTTATTTCGAGAAATGACACCGTTCTCGTCTAACTTATTTCTAAACACCCACTTAGTTTCTATGATTGTCATATTCCTAGGTTGTGGAACTAACTCCCAAACGTCGTTAGTAATAAATTGATTTAAATCTTCTTGCTTGGCGACTATCCAACTTTTATCCGTTAAGGCTTCATTCACATTCTTAGGTTCTATAGTTGATATAAAACAAAAGAAGTTACTTTGGTTTTGGGATTGTAACCTAAGGGTTCTTTTATTAAGGTTTCCTATGACATTTTCTAATGGATGGTTTCTAGATTCCTTAATATTGACTATTTCATCAATTTCTAAAGTTTCATCATCAATGTCATTTTCTATGTTTTTCTTTTCGGTAACATTAATAGCTTCTTCTTCATCTAAGTCACCATCCACCAAGGGTGATGTCTTAGAGGGTGGAGGAGTTTCATCGAATGTCACGTTAAGTGATTCTTCGATTTTCTTAGTGTGTTTATTAAGAATGATGTAGGCTTTACCATTTTGGGAGTAACCTAAAAAGACACCTTCGTATGACTTTGGGTCAAACTTGATAAGGTAGTCTTTAGTGTTTAAAATGAAGCATTTGCTTCCAAACACTTTAAAATAATCAAGAGTAAATTTCCTACCTCTTAAGAGTTCATAAGGTGTTTTTCCTAGAATGGCTCTAACTAGGATTCAGTTGAGAATATATGTTGAAGTATCTACGGCATTACACCAAAACTTTTGTGGTAACGATTGCTTATTCAACATAGTCCTACTCATTTCTTAAAGTGTCCTATTTTTCCTTTCAACCACGCCATTTGATTGAGGAGTACGTGGAGCGGAGAAGTTATGTGTAATTCTATTTGCATTACAAAACTCTCCAAATTGCACCTCATATTCAAATTCCCTACCGTGGTCGGTTCTTATTGACACTATTACACATCCTAATTGGTTTTGAATTTTCTTACTAAATATTTCGAATTTATCAAAGGCTTCGGTTTTGTCCTTAAGTAATCTAGTCCAAGTATACCTAGAGTTATCTACTATGACTAAGGTGTAGCGGTTTCTTTCATAGCTCCGTACGACGGATGGACCAAAGAGATCCATATGAAGGAGTTCTAAGCATCTAGTCGTTGAGACTATATTCTTAGCTTTATGACTGGCGTGAGCTTGTTTTCTAATTTTGCAAGCATCACAGAAGTGTTGATCAAACTTAAGCTTAGGTAAGTTTCTAACTAATTTCTTAGATGCTAACGATTGAATGAGATGCATATTAGCCTGACCTAATCTCTTATGCCACAACGTAGAGTTTTCATCAATCGTTGCAAGACAAATTTTGTCTTTTGGCTTATTTCCTAATTTTATCACATATAAGCCTTTCTTCCTAATACCTATACCTATAACCTTACCATCCTTAGTGATTTCACTATCATGTTTAGAGAAAGTTACTCTACACTTATTATCACATATTTGTCCTACACTTAGCAAGTTAAATCTTAAGTTATCTACATGTTCTACATTTTCTATTTTAAGAGAGTCATTCGAAATCGTACCTTTGCCAATGATGTTACCGCGAAGATTGCTACAAAAAATAACATTACCTCCGTTGTATGCCTTGTAGCTTGAGAAGAGCTTTCGATTACCTGTCATGTGTTTAGAGCATCCGCTATCCTTTATCCACTCATCGGGTTCCAAGTTGACTCCAAGGCATATCTATTTATATAAACATTTGGTCCCCAATATCTCATGGGTCCAAAGTTGTTAGTGCTAAACATCCCTTGCATTTGATGCAATTGGTTGAGATGTGGAAATGAAAGACACATTTCTAGAGGTGTTAGTAGTTTCATCGAATTGTCACGATGATGATTCACCGATTTTGCCTAGATGTTTATTAAGGATGATGTATGCTTTACTATTTTGGGAGTAACCTAAAAAGACACCTTCGTATGACTTTGGGTCAAACTTAGTGAGGTTGTCTTTAGTGTTTAAAATAGTCCCAGTCTTCCATGTCCATGCTTATTTTTATCATCCGATTTATTTTGTGGATATGCACCTTATCTCCTAGTTTATCTTTTATTTTTGGATTAGAATCCTCTAAAGTTGAGTCAAACATGATACATCATGTTCACCAATCACAAATTAGTTAATTGTATAAAACTTTTTCTTTTAATAAAAATCATGGGCCCACTTATTTATTTTCACTTACAATAAACTTAACATGATCAATCATGTTTGACCATAACTTTAGAGGATCCTTTACCTTTATTTTTTTGTACTCAGCCATGGTGTTCTCGAGATAGAAGAAAAAGAAAAGAAAAGATAAACTAGGAGATAAGGTGCATATCCACAAAATAAATCGGATGATAAAAATAAGCATGGACATGGAAGACTGGGACCTTATAAGCATGATCCATGTTTGTATCAAAACAAAGATAATTACTCCCAACACCACCACACTTAAAGAAATGATGGCCAATTATACAAAAAGGATTGATGTAATTTTAATTTGTCATCTACAATTACTTATACTTATTTACTTTGTAATTTAATAGTAGTAATGCAACAATATTTGCTCCTTGTAGCTACAATCAGCAAATGAAGTGCTTGATTGTGCTCTACCACATAGACTGCCTATCACTCCCACGATGTTGAGCGTTGTGGCGGCCGCATACTATGTAAAGAGAGACAATGACAGAGGGAGACAAGTTTCTAAAAAGAATAAAGCCCTACACATCCCACACTTACATCATAGTCCTGAAATATAGAAGAGTGGATGTTAATCACATATAAAGGGTAAGCGAATTCAAATAATGTCTAATAATAAATGATACCATGGGATATACACTAATAAATATTATATTGGTTCTGTAAGAGCTCCTAATGAATCAGTTAGAGATAACAAAAGAGATTTATGAAGATGTATTGTATGCGTATGTAAGCCGAAAAGGTAATCATTCCTCATTTGTAGTGTACTAGTAGAGTTTCTTTCTTCCTTTTCTTTTCTTAACTTTTCTTTTCTTTTCCTCTATTTAGAAACTAGAGAACGCAGGCAAGGAAATGGTTAACCAAAGGGAGTTTCCAAAAAGGTAATTTACTGGAACTTATAGCTTTTTTACATGCTCTATCCTGCATTACTGACCCTAGTGTTCACTCATATGTTCATTTCAGATACTTAATCAGAGTTCATTTTTGGGGTCTCATTGTTGGTCTTGATCATATTTTCAAGTTGTTTGGTCCATTTACAGAAACATAAGAACGCACACACCTGATTGAATTGCTTTTGTTTAGGGCCGAAAAAATTTCACGCAAGCCTCCCTTGATTTGAAGGGTCTATCTGAGTTGATGAATGCATATAATGAAGACTACATTGCTAAAGATAACAAAATAAAGGGACTTGAGGACAAGAATTCATGGTATGAGACCCAGTTAAATCGAAAACACATACATCTTGAAGAGCGTAAGAAGGATTATGACAAGGTGAAGAAGGATAATGAGCAAATGAAGGACCATAAAAATGAAGTGGACCGGACGAAGAAGGATAATTTAAATGACATGGATAATATAATGAAAAAGGCACATGCAAATGAAATGGACCTGGTGCTGCTGAAAAGGAATACAAGCAATGCAGAACTCGAGCAGCTCGTGGCACACAACAAAGAAGCTCATAGAAGACTCTACGAAATGGTAATTGAAGAGCTTTTAAAAGAGGCAAGTAACAACAAAGAAACTGGGAAGGCAGTTCAGCTGCGGGCTCAAATGTGGATGAAGGAAAGGATGGAACTATTTGCCTAAAAAGGTCCCCTTCCCGAAAATGATCATATTGTCTAACGAAACGATCTTTTTGTCTAACGAAACTATCATTTTGTCTAGCATTGATGTGATGATAACGTTGTCGCGACTATTTAACAAATCTAATATGGTACACTTGATTATTTTCATCTATAAAAAAATAAATAAATAAATGGACAACTCATTTACTGCCTTAAGCATGGGAGCAAGTGGGGTCTTGTTTTCTAACAGCCATTTTCGTACATTGGACATCCTAGCCAACTGCAACCACCAATAGTTGAATTCTCTTAAAAAGCAAATCATCTTAAATCATACGGAGTATTTGTTTCCTTCATGTCTTTATAGTAAGTAACTCTCAATATCGTCTTCCACGGGTTATGGGTACTAATACCGTCCTTCCACAATGTATGGGAGAGGTTGAGACGTAGACAACTCTACTACCCCTACAAAAGGTAGAGAGGCTGTTTCCGGTTCTACCAAAGGTAGAAAAGGACCCCCGCCTTGTAGGGAGTGAGTATCGAATCCTTGACCTATGTCTCCAAAGACAAATGTGTTAACCACTTGATCCAACCCTACTCTACTCTTCCTTCATGGGACCCTTCATGTCTTTATCACGGGATCCCCATATATACTACATAGTATGTCAGTGTGACTCTTGGGTGTTCATATTGCCTTCATGCACATGCTATAAAATTTTGTGAATAATAAAATTTTGTGAAGCAATAAAGAAACCGTCATTCATCATTTTTAAGTACAACAAAGAATCACTTATCAACAAAATAACAAAGAAATTATTACGAGCTTCATAAAATGTGCTAAACTAAATAATAACACATCACTTCTTTGAGTGGCTAAACATTAAAAAAAATGCGTTCATATGCTATGTTTACTAAAGGGTCATTAGGCTAGAGAAAAAAAAACCAACTATCATAGTCATTAAAAAAAACAAAAAACAAATGTCTAACCTGTGTTATAATAATTATGAAGGTAATCTAGCCCACGGAAAACACCATTCTCAAAAAGATGCAAAGGGTGACTAGTAGTCGAAACATATCTGGTTGTATAGTACATATTGCAAGATAAATGGTGAGATCGATCTTCACAAAACTCAACTGACAAATCATTTCAAGGAATAAAAGACACTTATGCAAGAAGAATATAAAGATACCTAGGAGCAGGTGACAGGATACGAGATGAAAGGATGAAACAAGCTAGAAGCTCATGTTTGATCTAGTGGTGGTGGGAAACGAAGTGATAGACAAAGAAATTCATTAGGATTATATAGAGTTTAAGGGTATGTAAAAAACTTTTGTTGGTGGAGATGCAATCTGTTAAATATTCAAGAGCTGTACTATATGTCATAAAGTTGGTGACATAAAGTTTGTGTGTAGGATTCATATACGCTATCAGAACTTTGGGTCAAAGATGCACTGTCAAAATTTTAAGATAAAACGTGTGATGACATGGAAAACAATAAACACGTTTTACAGTTGCAAGAAAGAACAAGGAAAGAGGTCTCAGTATTATTCTTATCTTACACATTTTGAATGTTAAACGACGACGTATTGGCCCCACTTTCACTGTTCATTTTAAGCACTGTAGCATTTTGGATGTTAAACGACGACGTATTGGCCCCATTTTCACTGTTCATTTTAAGCACTGTAGCACTGTAGCTACAGTGCTGTGCAAAAAAACACAAAAAATTTAGCCAAAAAATTTGGGTCGGCCCAATTAGTTTTTTTTTAAATTACAATTTTTTGGCACAAAATAAGGAGGAAAAAAATGTTAAAAAAGTACCGACGCATTCAGATAAAAAAATATCCGCGGTAACATTTCCGAATTGACTTATAAAGCCCAAAAATTTGGGCCGGCCCAATTAGTTTTTTTTTTAAAATAAAATTTGTTGGCACAAAATAGGGAGGAAAAAAATGTTACAAAAGTACCGACGCATTCAGATAAAAAAATATCCGCGGTAACATTTCCGAATTGACTTAAACAGGCCCAAAAATTTGGGCCGGCCCAATTAGTTTTTTTTTTTTTTTTAATTTGTCGGCAAATTACACATTTTGGAAGTTAAACGACGCCGTATTGGCCCCACTTCACTGTTCATTTTAAGCACTGTAGCACTGGCCCCACGTTCACTGTTCATTTTAAGCACTGTAGCACTGTAGCTACAGTGCTACAGTGCTGGGCAAAAAAAACCCAAAAAATTTAGCTCAAAAATTTGGGTCGGCCAAATTAGTTTTTTTTTTTTTAAATTACAATTTTTTGGCACAAAATAGGGAGGAAAAAAATGTTACAAAAGTACCGACGCATTCAGATAAAAAAATATCCGCGGTTTCATTTCCGAATTGACTTATAAAGCCCAAAAATTTGGGCCGGCCCAATTAGTTTTTTTTTTTTTAAATAAAATTTGTTGGCACAAAATAGGGAGGAAAAAAATGTTACAAAAGTACCGACGCATTCAGATAAAAAAATATCCGCGGTAACATTTCCGAATTGACTTAAACAGGCCCAAAAATTTGGGCCGGCCCAATTAGTTTTTTTTTTTTTTTGTTTTTTTTTTAAATTTGTCGGCACAAAATAGGGAGGAAAAAAATGTTACAAAAGTACCGACGCATTCAGATAAAAAAATATCCGCGGTAACATTTCCGAATTGACTTAAACAGGCCAAAAAATTTGGGCCGGCCCAATTAGTTTTTTTTTTTAAATTTGTCGGCACAAAATAGGGAGGAAAAAAATGTTACAAAAGTACCGACGCATTCAGATAAAAAAATACCCGCGGTAACATTTCCGAATTGACTTAAACATGCCCAAAAATTTGGGCCGGCCCAATTAGTTTTTTTTAAAAATTTGTCGGCACAAAATAGGGAGGAAAAAATTGTTACAAAAGTACCGACGCATTCAGATAAAAAAATATCCGCGGTAACATTTCCGAATTGACTATACTGAAACTGGGCCAAAAAAGCCCAAAAAAATTAGCCCAAAAATTTGGGACGGCCCAATTAGTTTTTTTTTTTTTTTTAAAAAAAAATTGGTTGGCACAAAATAGAGAGGAAAAAAATGTTACAAAAGTACCGACGCATTCAGGTAAAAAAATATCCGCGGTAACATTTCCGAATTGACTTAAACAGGCCCAAAAATTTGGGCCGACCCAACTAGTTTTTTTTTTTTTTTTAAATTTGTCAGCACAAAATAGAGAGGAAAAAAATGTTACAAAAGTATCGACACATTCAGATAAAAAAATACCCGCGGTAACATTACTATCTTACACGAAAAATTTAACGCCCCGCAGTAACGTGCAAGAAAAATTAAACTCACACTATTAAACAGAAAAAAACGCGCGAAAAAACAACTAAAAATAAATAAATAAATAAAAATAAAAA
>BQNB010117779.1:2983-21116 GCA_026074375.1 Tanacetum coccineum
TTAGGGACGCCTAGTGTAATTAAAATGAAATAGGGACGAAACTTGATGTTTGGTATAAACCATAGAGACGAAACATGTAATTTTTTCTTTAATAAAGCTACAACACCCATCTTCAACAAACAAAGCTATATTACACAGATATATCATATACGAAATGAAACACGACACATATCCGAGTAGCCGCACATCATCTAAGGCAAAAAGTGGCTACATATAAGACTTTATCGCTTATACGATTATACATTATGACCAACCAGGTGACTCGAGCTTAAGCGTTTGGCCCCTTACCCGAGTGCTCACCATGACGACGCAACACATAATGGAGTAATGATACGGGGGTGCCAATCACGTCATTCATTTCCCACTTGATGCTTTTTAAACCCGCTATGGCTTTAGTAACCCTTTGCCGCACAAATTCGTTTCGAGGATCCAGATGACGGTTTTCTTCTAGCATCATAAACATCAGCTTCGAAACCTCTCATTGAAACTCATCACTCTTAAAAACCCTCTTAAGAGCTCGGAGAATACCCTTCTTCAAAACCCAGCCAAGATCCTCAGTTAAGTCGGTCTTCTCCTTATAAACCTTTGACAACATTTTGCTCAAGTCGACCTCATGCTGTTTTGACTTGTTAAGATCCATCAACATGCTGTTGTTACTCGAGAACGCCAGCTTACACTTGGCCTTAATATATTTGTTCTCAGCCCGCAAGTTGCATAAACTTCACTCCATATCCGCGTTTAGTGATTAAGCTATGGCTAACTCCTGTGCAAAATCGGGTTGATTATTTAGACACCTGTAACCTTGTTGCTCAGGAGGGTGACCATAAGCTTGCTCCGCACCAAATTGATTTTCATGTTCCATCTCCATCATTTTCACATCCCCTTCGCCAATATAGGAAAGAGGATGGTCTTCCAACGGGACTACACTGGAGCTACTTCCAAATCCAAAGTTCCCTTTCGCTAGCTAGAACTCGTTACCGAAAAAGCCAGGTCTGATGGAAAATCAACTGGGTTGGGAAACACATGAGGCCCTTGTCCTGAGGTTTTCTCTTTATGCGAATCTTTCTCACCATCCAACAACTTCAACAGGTTTAAACATGCAAAGCAAAAACACGCTTATAAAATAGTCATTTTAGAAAAACAAACAATAGCTAAACATAGCGTACCTGTTTTATCATCAACGTCGTCTGGAGAATACATGGAACTTCTTTCAGATGTGCTTTAGATGAAGACATGAACAATATATAAATTTATAGCGTTAGTTATGATGTTGACCGTCACTCGCACCCAATCAAAACACTTGACGCTTAGACTTTGTAACAAGACTGTTATACACCATCATTGATAACGCTCCAAATATACATAAATTATCCCTTGAAAATACACAAAATATATACCTTAACGCATGAAATATTGCAAAGTTTGCTTGTTTGTTGTGTAATATTCATTTCAGGACCAAAAGTGACGAAAAGGACTAACGATGCAAAGAAATCCAGTTAAATACACTAATGGTCGTAATATGAAGGATATAGAAGAAAAATTAATGAGGAGTTAATGATTCAAGCCAAAGTGCGGCGCACAATTTCTTGTGTGCGGCGCACTTTCCTGTCAGTTACTCCCAAATCATAAATGATTGAAATGATTATGCAACCTTTCACTCTCCCTAATTCAGCAACTGATGACCCTTCCTCAGCTATAAATAGAGAACGAGTTTTAGAGGAAATCATCACTCAAATCACCCCATTCTCATCTTTCAATCATCAATCATAAGTTCTAAATAGTTTTAGTAGTTCTCAGGAAGTTTTTGAAGGTTAACCATCACCTTCATCACTTTCCGGGTAGAGGAGGAAGTAAAATCTCAGGAAATTAGAGTTACTAGCGTTACTATAGTCAATTGTAGCTTTATTCTTGAAAAGCATTGTAAGATTTAGAACCTCTACTCTTGGAATTTGGTAAAAACATGTTTATATCTTTTGATAATATGAATGTTGGATTTACCTTGATTGTTTTATGTGTTGTTATTATGATTGTTGTGTAAATTAACATGTTTGGTTAGGGGCTACATGATTATTATGGATCAAACTTGACTTTTGAATGAACTTTTGAAATGAATAATATAAGCTTGATGCTTTTGAAATTGGACTCTTTAATCTTTGTTTGATCACCACTTATTCCGGATATAGGTCGAAAGACTCCGGTTAAGTGATTGATTTCCAAGTTGTTTATCTATGACAATTAGACCTTAGCCTTATGAGGATTGGCTAAGTAAACGAACATTAACCCAAGTACAAAAGGGTTTAACACTAAACCACATGTCTAACAAACTTGGTTTAGCAAGTTTATATTACTCATTATCAAACATGAATCACACTTAAAGCATTTTTCATAATAAAAGATAAAGGCCGAAAGGGTTTTTCAATTATAAACAATAAATAATCTTTCTAAGTAATTAAACATTCTTAAATCGATTATAATTTCATTCGTGAATTATTCATCTACTTAAGTTTATCCGTAATCTTTCTTGTTCCTTAACCTTTATATCCTGAATCAAATCATTATCTTTAGATCCATGACAGTCTATAAGATAATTTATTTTTTGTAATATTATCGACTTTTTCTAAGAATATCCAATCCCGTGGAACGACCTGGTCTTACCTAAAAATATTATACTACATATGTGGGTTATACTTTTACCCGTGTGTTTCCCGATAATAAAAATCAGTATTTTTAGTCATTATAAATTTAAAGCTTTTGAAACACATCAAGTTTCCCCTTTTTGGATGCTTTTGAGTGTTCTCCTTTGTTGATTCCCTACTTTAGCTCCTTGATTAGGTGCGATAGCTGCCTATACCTGACCGCTTTTTCTATTTGTTTTTTAGATGGATGCACTCGTTTGTGCTGTAGCCTTTATCCCCATGGAACTCGCATAACTTGTTTTTGTTTCGGTTCTCTGCGAGGCCAGACATCGGCGGTGGTGCTTTGAATTTCACCGTATCCATTGCTATGATTTCTTTTGGGGGTTTTACAAGTGGGGTGAACCTATCATGCCTTCTGCTCGACTTATGTCTGTTCTTGAAATCCGGCCGCTTGTCAAAACTTAGCTTATGAGGTGTTTCATGATTTTTCCACGTCGGTGGAGCCTTCTTTAAAATGAAAAAAATAAAAAATAACTAAGAAAAATTGTCAACATCTATCTTTGTTTGTTAGTTGCTAGTTGTCATAATTGTCAACATCTATGTTTGTTTGTTAGTTGCTAATTGTAGCTTACTGAGTTTTGATTGCATGCAAAATAAAAATAGAAATGTAAATTTTAAAAAAATTTATAAAAACCATATGATGATAAATATGTTGGAAACCTGATATTTGCCATGATCAATAGATATTTAGGAAATATAAAAAATAAGAAAAATAAAAATACAAAATTAAAAATATAAAAAAGCTTTTAAAAACTCCCCCCCCCCCAGAACTATGCAGCCACTACTTATGAAGTGCACCCGCCTGCACTTTTTCCTGCTGAAACCAAACAAAATGATTGTTTCTTTGTTTTTGAACAAAGGTTGCTTGCATTAAAAAATTATATATGTTTATTAATAATATGTAAGTGTAAATAGTATTATTATTTGTTTTGACTAACCCACTAATAGTTGTTTTAATGTTGTCTTATTTTATAAGAATTATGGACCCAAATTCAAGTCTCGGAAAAATTTGCTTAGGAGACGATGTGGTCATAATCTCAAGTGACAAAGTCGAAGGATTAGGAGATTGGAATTGTCTGGAGTATCAAGACATGGATGGTAGTAAAGGAAAGAAAGTCATGAACGCACTCAGCTTCTATAGGATGGAAACGGATAGATTAGTGAGCGGATACAATACACCATGTTTTCGTGAGATGGTTTGGAAGCAATAAAAGGTGAATATTAACCTTAGCATTTGATGAGAACCTAATATCGAATGAATTCGCGATTAAGTTGTGTTTGGACTATGAAATGAAGAAAGGAAAAATTTTGGTTAAGAAATAACTCATTGTTGCCCTTAAGGGAAGCCTTTTACATTTGAAAGTTCACACATACCCACTGAGGAAGATGATTTTGATCCTAAGTCATTTTGGGAAAACAATCCTAGACTAGCTAAAGGAGTTGTTTTTTTTTTGTATTTTGGTTAATAGGGTGACCCTCATTTATCTCGACTAGATCCATTTAGAGATGATAATGAGGAAAACCATGAAAGATATCAGATGATTTAGGAATCAATTATTGATTTCAATTTTAGATGATGTGCCAAAGTTTTGGAGAAGAAACTTCCACCGCATTGTAGCAAGAGAGAAGAGCAACCGTAACAAAAAGAGAGCAATGGAGAACCTTAATCTATTCTATCAAGATATTGTACCATCTTCATCAGCTGGGGGTCATTTAACTCAAGAAGAGGCGGCAAAAGAGGCATTGACAATCAGGATCAGCCAAAAGTTTGCTCTGTTAGAAGAAGAGAGGCACGTAATCGAGATAATGGCCTATCATGACAAATACAAGAAGATACTCGATGAGATCTGGAAAGATAAGGTGGAATTAGATGGAAAGACTGTGGAAAGAAGATGGAGGAATCAGTAAAGGATTAAGGGAGAAGCATTAAGAGAAGAAAAGACATCCTGGTGCATTCATATTTTCCTATCAGATTAAAGGGAAAGTTAACAAAAACTCGTTGGTTAGATACTGGTCGGATTATAAACACTCATAGCCTGTATCGAATCTTCTATGAAACATTAGGAAGAAAAGAGAAAAGAAGAATGATAGGGGAATCAATGAAAATCATACCAAGCGGAAGCCTATAGGAAAACTCTATTAATGTTCTATGTCAAGTGGGGGTAACTACATAATTGCCCCAAAAAAAAATAAAATTTCTTATCCGGATATCCCAACAACCATGATGCACCAATAGGGTTGGTTCCAGAAATCCTTTATACGATGGGTAGAAGCATACTTAACACCCTAGAAAGACTATTCTCAATCCTTTGATGGAGTCCCTAGTCACAAACCTATCGAGTCGCAAGATTTTGATATTTCTAAAACAGCAAAGAGTGATAGTGATGATGAGGAGGAATATATGATCAAGAGAAATAAGTTTGGAGCACCGATATACGGCCTAAAACCCGCTCCATATCTAAACTATACCAATTTAAAAGATTGATCATCAGCTATACAAACAGTAACTAACCCATTACAGAAAATTAGTGTTTGGAAGAAAGCAGTTAGTTTTCTTGGTTCATTACCAGTGCCATTAAAAAACAAGCAACAGGAAACCTGATCAAAATGGGATGCTTAAAACTAACGAATAAGAAGCAACAGGAACAGTGGCGTACAAAATAAGGGGGTTTAACTGAGTACCTATAGGAACAATTTATTACAAGGATTTGACCAACAAAGAAAACGGACCGAAAATTATCAAAGTACCACAAGTTGAGTGATATCATGTCACCCAACTGGTTTATGGAATAAAGTACTAGATCAACTTGGAATAAAGGAGTAACTATATACTCCCGTTTTACTTTTTATGTTTTGTTTTAAAAGTAAAGTCATATGTATAAATCCATAATGGATTACATTTGATGTACGGATATTAATCCGATATATGATATATTAATATTAAGTTAATGTGATGGACTGAGATTATGTTTAAATTATGCGTATAATGTAAGATTGTGTAATCAGTATATATATATATATATATATATATATATATATATAATATAATATATATATATATAAATATATATAAAAATATATATATATATAATATACATAAATAAAAACGCCGCAACCTCGGGAAGTTGCCGTTGCACTTCAGAGCATTTTGCATAAATAAACATTTAACCAACATGGATTACTGAGCATTATAAGATAACACACAAAATACCCTCAAACATAAAACCTTCCGTGTTTCTTACAAAAACAAGGGGAAAATTTCAAAAATCAAATTTATCAACCATTTAATCAAGCCTAGGGTATGTGATTATCATTCTTCGACTTGCTTAGTCAATAATTTGGTTTAATTTCTGATATTAGGGTTAAGTATAATTAGATTAGGAAAACCTTAAATCCATGTTTTATATGAATAATTAACCCTTAGAATTAATAATTAAGAGTCGTTAAACACATGCATTCTTATATTGATAAATCTTGAAAGTGCACTGTTCATATAAATGATTTATGATTAGGAATAATAATTGAAAAAGATAAAAAAAAAATCAGATAATTATTTTCAGCCTAGAAAGTATGGCGGTTTTTCCCCAAAACCGCCGCACTTTGCCTATTTTCCAGAAAGTATGTCGCACTTCAAGGAAATGTGCCGCACATTTTACATCAGAAAGTTACAGAATGTTCCTAAAACCATCAAAACACTCACTAATCGTGCTAAATCATTTCTAACACAACTATAACTTTATTGTTGATTGTTTTTTGATGTGTAGACCCAAGGAACACACGATAATGAGGCCGGATCGTCATGATCCAAACGCCCAAGACAACACGAAACAGTGGAAGAACTATTACTTCCACAAGTTCACCACGAGTTTTTGCTATGGGAAGGATGTAGCCGAGAAGCTAAGTCTAGGTACAACACTAAATTGGCCTAATTTCTTCCTAGACACATTTACTCACCTTGTGTCGTGAACTAGGATGTGTTAAACCAAATGGGTTATGATGGAGAGATTGATGGCATGTTAAGAATTAGGTTGCGTGAAGTTGGATCGGATGAAGAGATATTTACTTCAGTGGCGTGGATTAGAGCTTTATAATACCAATGAGCCAATTTAGTGCCGAGCTTTACCAGAGTTTTATTCTACTTATGAGTTAAAGAATTGTTATAATGATGATGAATTGCAGTCAAAGAAGATTAACCGTTTTTATCCTGGGAGGACGAGCTCAACAATTTAACCCCAGTTGGAGTTTGCTCGCAGGTTGGGACTATATCAAGCGTTGTGAGTCTAGAGTAAAGAAGGTTTTAATTTTACTTAGAAGGAGTTTGTGTAATAATGATAATTTTTAACGCTCATGATTATTGGTTAAGCATTAGTCGAGATGGATAACCTATGGTATTGTCTAAGGAGTCATACTTCTAACTATCGATTAACCGTAATTTTGAGGGGAATCCACAAAATAAAACCGTAAGGTTTAGTGTCAAAGGACGAATGGGTATGAACCAATAATAGAATGAAAGATCTCGGCTCCATGGGTATGATTGATGCTAGACAACAAAAATAGGGTATGTAAATGTATCTAGGAGATTAACGAAATAGAATGAAGATGAAAGAACAGGGACCCAGAAAAGAGAGTCAAATTTGCTGTGGTCAGTTTATCTTAAAGCTTGCTAGGAAGTGCAGGGTGTTGACAGAGGATGTGGTAAGGAGTTTGAGTGCTCTAATTTATTGTAGAGATCTGGATAAGATTACACTTAGAGATTTGATCGACTCTTAGGGTAAACTTATTTTAGAAGATCCACAGTTGGGTGTGCCTAGAGTTGGTATTCCTAGACCTCCTATGGCATCTATGCAGGATTTATATGATAGGATAGATAGGATAGAGATATGCCAGGATGCGATGGAGCGGATGGAGTATAGGCAGTCATATCACTGGGACATATATCATGGAGTGTTTGAGCATATGGTTGGGGTTTATATTGTTCCACTGCAGGGAGCCTACAACCCACCTGGCTATGCTCAGCCGCAGTATGACCCAGTACTAAACACATAACCATCCTTCCGCCACCACAGTATCACCATCAGGGATTTAAAAAAGAAGGACGAGTAATTGACAATATTCACAAGTTGGATGTGTGACCGCATGTATGTGGGATCACTTTATTTTCTGGAAACAATTTCTTTCAAAACATTATTATTATTATTATGGTGTGTAAAATGCCTCTGTTGGCATTAAAACAATATTATCATACTTTATATTATTAATCTATTAGGAATATTATTACTTTTCGTGTGCTATGCAATGTCTACATTCATAACAGGAAAAGGAAGAAAAGGCGTGAGATGAATTGGCGCGAAGAAAAGATTCAGAATATCGATCGCAATTGAAAAGTATTATTTTACTTTTCCATTTTATCTTTTCTCTATAATATTTTCACATTTAGGACAATGCTCATATTAAGTAAGGGGGTAGATAAACTGGAAAAATTCTAAAAAGTTAAGGAAAATTTTTAAAGAAAATTTTTGAAAATAACATTTTATTGATCACATTCAAACAACCTGACTCTGGATTGATAACATTACTAGCATATTTATTCTACCCAGAAAAATTATAAGGATTGGATCTTAAGGATTCATGTATCCATCTTTGTTACCTAAGATGATTTTATCTTTAGCTTTCTCGAGTTAAGGAGTAAGCAATTGCAAATATCTCATCTGTCGTTACGGCTGTGTATTTGTAGTTTTATCGCCTTTTCTAGATTATTAGTATCGATTTAAATTATATGAGTGTGCCGGTGATTTGTTAATTCTAGAACTTGTGCTTGAAATCTTTATGAGACCCAGTAAAGAATACGTGCCTCGGTGTTATAATTATTTTCACTTATTAAGAGGTGTGAAGAAAAGAATAAATAAAAAGTTAACCAATAAAAAAATTAATCGAAAATGAATTTATAAAATAAATATCTAAAATTTTATCGACAAATAGAACAGCCTAAATGATTGCAAATATAATGCAAAGAAGTATGTATATCCTTAAAGTAAAGGGGAAAGCAAGATACCCCATGTGAGTTAAATAATAAAAAAAGGAGAAATGATATAAGAGAATAGTTTGGTTAACTTATGGAAGTGTGGATTATGATTTACTTATAAACCTTTTTTCTACAAATAATAAATAATTAACCCTAAATAATATATACCTATTTATATGTATTAATGTTTGGTCGGTTTTTTTTTCATACGCCATGTCGATGAATTTAGTTTCTATGTACAAGCCTATGGTACTTTGAAACATTTCATGACTGCAACGTATGAGTGACCATCCGTTTACCACTATATTACCAAAATTGTGTGAGTGGAGTTGTAAAAAGAATGTTATCTATAAAAACTCGTATTATTGCATTGTTCACGTATATCTTTGCTTGTGATCATTAATTTGTTTTACCAAACGAAATTCTTTCGCTTTGATTGCTTGAGGGCAAGCAATAAGCTAAGTATGGGGGGATTTGATACTCTCCAAATATACCTAAAATATCCCTCAAAAATACACTAAATAGATACGTTAACGCATGAAATATTGCAAAGAGTTGCTTGTTTTTTTGTGTAATTTACAATTTCAGGACCAATAAGTACAAGAAAGGACTAACGATGCAAAGAAATCCAGCTAAAATTGCTCTACGGTCGTTACCAAGAAGAATCTAGAAGAGATCCAAGGAAGAGTTAACGAACAAGGCAAAATGCAGCGCACAATTTATTTTGGTGGCGGCGTAACTTACAAAACGAAATAATATGTCATTCAATTACAGACCTCAAGTTGCCGTCCGCACTTTTTCCCCAAGTGTGGCGCACTTTTCAGCAATCAGTAACAGAAATAAAATCATCAGACAATAATTATTATGAAACTCATGAGTTTCCTAATCATTGTACCTACTACTAACACCCTCAACCTTATAAATAGGACAACGAATTTTATGAGAACAAATCATACCATTTTTCATTCACCAATCAATCATTCTCAATTCCTATTGATCATAGTAGTTCTAAGGAGGTTTTTGAAGGTTAACTATCACCTTCATCACTTTTCAGATAGAGAAGGAAGTGAAGCATAGTGGGAATCCAGAAAGTAGGAGTGTGTCTATGTTACAGTCATTCAAGTGTTACTTTATTCTTGAAAGTAGTTGTAAGATTTAGAACCTTTACTCTTGGAATTTGGTAAAAATATGTTTCTATCCTTTGATAATATGAATGTTAGATTTATTATGATTGTTATATGTGTTGTTATTATGATTGTTGAGTAGATTAACATGTTTGGTTAGGAGCTATATGATTATTACGGATCAAACTTGACTTTTTTGAATGAACTTTTGATATGAATAATATAAGCTTGATGCTTTTGAACTTAGACTCTTTAATCTTCATTTGATCACCACTTATCTCGGATATAGGTCGAAAGACTCCAGTTAAGTGATTGATTTCCAAGTTGTTTGTCTGTGAAAACTATACCTTAGCCTTGTAAGGATTGGCTAAGAAAACGAACATTAACCTAAGTACAAAAGGGTTTAACGATAAACCACATGTCTAACGAACTTGGTTTAGCAAGTTTATATTACTTATTATCAAACACGAATCACACTTAAAGCATTTTCATAATAAAAGATAAAGGCTGAAAGGGTTTTTCATTATGAACAATATATAATCTTTCTAAGTAACTAAACATTCTTAAATCGATTATAATTACATTCGTGAGTCATTCATCTACTCAAGTTTATCCATAAATGTTACTGTTCCTTTAACTAAACATGACCTTATATCATAGAATCAAACCAATACTTTAGATCGTAGACCGCTAATAAGAAATAATACCCCTAATGTAAAATTATCGACTTTTTCTAAGAATACCCAATCCCGTAGAACGACCTGGTCTTACCCTAATCAGAAATACTACCAATACGAGGGATATACTATTACCCAGTTTGTTTCCATCTAATAAACGGAGATACTAGTAAAAAATTTAAAGCATTGAAAACACTATCACTCCCTCTCAACACATGCATCAAAACCGAAATTGTTCAGCATGGTGAGAGAGGATACCGCACTTGAGTCTCTACTTATACACATATATAAAAAAAAGTTGCCATATTTTTAAATCGAAATTTTCTCCCCTTTATCAAAAATGTCAAATCACTTGATATTTTGGATACCAATTTGAATCAAATATGTTTGAAAAACTGTGTGGGGAGAAGAATGTTTCGATTATTAGCAATCCTTATTAGGAATATTAAAATGCTCCCGCTCAATTAATGAGGGTATTATATAGTGTTGAGTACGTTAATTTGAAAGATTTTGAATTTATTGAAAAATTCTTGAAAATTCGTACTCACATACTATATAAGCCTATTTTATGTTCTACAGTACGTATATGCATGATCACAAGATAAAGAACGAAACTGGACCTCAATATTAGCATGACAAAATGAAAACGTTAGATTGTTCGCATACCTAGTTTGTAGTCCATCTCGTTTGTCCTCCCTCTAACACAGCATTTCAAGCTTCTCTTGAATCGTCTTTCTAGCAAAAGGTCGTCAATCATTTATAGCATTCCATCAGTCTGTTTCTGATCTTTCTTTGTCCAAGCTCCCTTTGGCATTACTTCGTCTTTCTATCAAGTTCTGAAAGTCTATTGCTGCAAATTTCGAGGACTAGTCAGAATCAAATACATTTGTAATTTGAACTATGTGTGGTTGGTGGTGTCGGTGTTGATGTTGTCTTTTCAGTAACCACTGAGATAACATTGTCAACGAGTGAAGTTCTTTAGATAGTTGGGTCCTTTTGATGAATGGGAACATCCACCATTGACTGAATCTCGTGTTCAGCAGATGACAGAGTTAAACTGGATGTTTATCTTCAGCTTGTTTCTTTTGCAACTCTGCATTGGCTTTTTTTCATCAGCTTTGGTTTCCTCATCATTGAGACATTTTAAACTCATCGGTCAGATCCGAAAGTGAACATCTTACGCGTACCTGAAAGGTCCTTTGGCTCATCAGAACCTCATAGAAATAATAACCAGATCCTTCACTTGAGCCTTTACAATGTTGTTGACTTCTATAGTCAAGCTTGCTTCTTCTTCTTTTAGAAGCTTCTATAGCTTCCCCCCGAACCAGAAATCCTTTCTAGAGTTGATTTAAGGCTATCTTCCAATCACATCAGAATAAGAATACCCGCATGAAGAATTCTTGTTGTATAAATCATAAATACTCGAAGTACCCAATTCTATCCATTTCAAGAAGTCAAAACTGTATCATCAAAGTCGATTAAGTCCCAAATGGGCGCATTTCTCGCTTCAAGATAGTTGTGAATATAAATTGAAATACCCAAAGTCAACTAAGTCCGATGTAGACAATTAAACCCCCTCTAAGTAATTCGAAATGATAGACACCAAAAGTCCAACGTACTAGCCTCAAAGAGTAACATTTCTTCTTGCAAGATACTGACTATCTAAAGGAATCATCATACCTATGTGTACCTCTTTTATTAATATTTCTACTTCTTTGAGAATAAGCTTGGTCGTCTGTAGTTTTAAGACTAAGCCACTAATCTTGAAATTATATTTAAGCCCCTAAAGTTATTAACTTATGACAACTGAAGCCCTTGGAGTTAATATTAAATTAACTCCCCCTCAAATTATTATCCGTTAAGTTAAAAACTTTTCCATATAATTACCGGACTTGTGAAGATAAAGCGAAAACACTTTGTCCCCCCGAATAAAAACCGAACCAAGGCATCATCAAAGGCAACTTGTTGAGCAACCAGTGGATTCATGATTCTTGAAGATTGAAACACGTTTTGGTGATTTCTTGTTCTTGGCCGGTTTAGTAAGAGAGAAAAATAAGAAGTGAATTTTTGAGTATGATGGCTAAATCGGTTGGAGTGGGAGTTTTATAAAAAAAACTTTAAGTTTTTGACACATTTAGTCCCTGTGGTTTATAATTCCTTGCATTTTTCTTTTAAACTTTTCTTAACACTTTATAACTTTGATAAATGCCATGTTAAGTCCCTTTAGTTGCTACTAAGCTAGTCTAAGAATTACATTTTGAAATCAAGACCCTAAAAGATTAAACAAATAACATATAAAGCCCAAATGAGTTAAATTTAATTAACTCCCCTTTAAAATATTGATCCGTTATAGTCCAAAACCTTTTTTGTTTGTTCCTTGATTTTCCTTTCATTTTTCAAATGATTTTTAAAGAAGATTATTTGACACTTTCTCTCCCTCAAATAGTGACTCATTTTCTATTTCAAGAGCTGTAGTCATTGTTTGAGAGTTCAAATTGTCTTTAAAAATCATTTTTTGATGAAACATGGAGAGGATTAATTTGTTTTAAAATTTAACACCAACAAAAAATAAGATTTATGTTGTCTAAACAAATAAATGCACTAACACATACACTTATTTTCAGAGAGCCTAGGTTGTGTAGCAAAGTATACACAAGCCTTCGCATGATCATTAAGTAGATCATGCCTGAGAAAATCAATTCCCGTTGTGAGGTCAAGTTTTCTTTTTGACAAAATACTTGCCTTTAAAATGAAGAACAGGTTGTAGTCAGAAATAACTATAAGCCAATGACATGTTATTAAAACATTAAGAACTTCTGTTCAAACCTTATTTACAGCTTTGTATCAGTATTAAATGACATTTCTAAAGCCGTAAATATTATCGATTTTCAGAAGACATGTCATGAAAAACATATTTTTGGTATTTTCTGATTTTATATTTTTTGTATTTGATTTTTTGGATTTTTTAAAAAAATGAAAAATCTTTTTGAGTTTTTCTTATTTTATGTATTAACAAAGGATACTAGAAGATGTGTCAGCATCAGTCTTCATCTTCTTCTACCAATCCTTTTAGCGTTTCAGGAGACATACTTCCCATTTTAAGCTTGTTGATAAGAAATTCAAGTCTTTCTCGTCTCAATGCCTTTGTAAAGATATCTGCCAGCTGATATTATATTCTGACGAAGTATAGCTCAACCACCCCATTTTCCACTTGCTCCTTGATATAATGGTATCTAATGTCAATATGCTTGGATCTTGAGTGTTGGACGTTGTTGCAACATAAAGAAATGGCACTTTTATTATCGCAGTACATAGGAATTTTGTTAAATCTAAGGCCGTAGTCTGTCAATTATGATCTCATCCAAAGTATTTGAGCACAACATCCGGATAAGGAAATGATTCAGCTTATGTACTAGATATGGAGGTTCTCTTCTGTTTCTTAGATGACCAACTGACTAATCTGTCACCCAAGAGCTGCATACTACCAGATGTACTTCTTCTGGTATCTTGGCAACCAGCATGATCAGCGTCTGCAAAAGCTGTTAGTACAATACAAGAATCCTTCAAGTACCATAGACCCATATTAATGGTTCTTCTTAGGTATCGAAAGATTCATTTAACTGCATGTAATTGCTTTTTGGTAGGCTTAGCCTAATATCGGGCACACATGCAAACAGCAGATACAAGGTCTGGTCTAATGGATTCAGATACATAAGGGAACCAACCATTTCAAGATAACGTGTAGTATCAACTACTTTCCCTTATGGATCTTCATCCAATTTGGATTTCTCCACCATAGGAATATCCAATGGGTCACTGGTTTCCATACCATATTTTTAGTTATCTCAAGATCGTATTTGGATTGGTTAATAAATATGCTTCTGGGACATTGAGAAATCTAAAGTCCTAGAAAGAAAGACATTTTGCCCAGCATCGACATCTTAAACTTTGAACACATTATTTTAGAATTTTTTTTCACAAAGTGACGTATCAGTGTAAGCAAATATTATATCATCTACATAGTTTTGTACCA
The DNA here is from genome assembly GCA_026074375.1 of Tanacetum coccineum. Taxonomy (NCBI): domain Eukaryota; kingdom Viridiplantae; phylum Streptophyta; class Magnoliopsida; order Asterales; family Asteraceae; genus Tanacetum; species Tanacetum coccineum. The sequence continues at coordinate 17,536 of BQNB010117779.1, forward strand.
GTAAGATGTCTTTTCCTTCTTTTTGAGTGAAGAATGTTGGATCAACAACACTTTTAGAGAACTTTTGGGATAGTAGAAATCATGATAACAAATCATACCAAGCCCGTGGAGCCTGCATTAACCCGTAAAGAGATTTCTTCAGCTTGTACACATGGTTGAGATTATCTTGATCTACAAACCCATCTGGTCGACTAACGTAGACCTCTTAACGAAGTATACCATTTAAGAACGCAGTCTTGACATCCATTTGATAGACTATCATGTTCTTGTGAGCGGCATATGTAATAAAGATTCTTATGGCCCCAAGTCATGCAACTAGTGCAAAAGATTCTTCAAAGTCGATCCCTTCCTCTTTGATGATATCCTCTTGCTACCAACCTAGCCTTGTTTTTTAAAACACCTCCCAGTTTGTCTAATTTCACCTTAAAGATCCACTACAAATGTGATTATCATGAAACGATATGGACGAGGAACAAGCTCCCATACTTCAAGTCGTTTGAACTCATTTAATTCTTCTTGCATGGCTTCGATCCAACAGGCTTCTTTCAAAGCTTTTTTATAATTCTGTGGTTCAATAGAATTAAGGAAAGCATCAAAGTAGCAAAACAGGGCTTCATTTTGTAGTTGATGTCTTGTAGAAACGGGTCATGAGGGATTGCCAATTACATTATCCAACGGATGATCCTTGGACCATTTACTGAGATGTTTAGGTGGTCTATGACTGAGTGCAAATTAGTTGGAATAACATCCCTTGAAGAAGATTCTTCATAATTTGGTTCTGGAATTGGAATACTAAAGAAGGGATTGTTATCTAGATGTGCAACTTCAATATCGTGAGAATGTTCTTCAACACAAGAAGTAATAACTGGAGATTGTATTTCTTAAGAGGTTTGTGAAGTGCTTGGAGATGGTGCATCTTGATCAATTATAGTTGAGGAAGGTGTACCCGTTGGATCAGCAAGTCTTGAAGCAGGAGCCACAGGAACTGGAGAAACAACACTCAGTGGAGGATTAAAAAACTCATCAAACATCGGTTGAAACAACATATCCTAGTACTTCTGTATTGGTGGTACATACGGTGTTGAAGAAGGAGGATTTGGCAGGAGTCCTGAACTGAGTGTTTTAGGAGTTAAGAGTTGAGTCCCGGGTTCTAAATTGAATTATTCAGAAGCCATCGCTATTAGCTCATCAAAGTCAACATGAATAGTTTCAATGACTAGATGGGTCCTCTTGTTGTAGATTCGATAAGCCTTCTTTGCAGGAGCATAACTAATGAAGATTGCAATATCTGCTTTAGGTTTCAACTTGCCAAGATCTTCACTATCATTGGTGAGGTAACATAGAGCATCAAAGATATAACGATAAGATAAGTCAGGTTTCCTGTTATGGAGAAGTTCATATGGGGTTTTGTTATGACGTTTACGGATTAAGGATCGGTTTTGTATATAGGAAGTTGTCGCAACTGCCTCTGCCCATAGAAATAACGAAGCCTTCGAGAATATCAACATGGTTCATGTAGCTTCCACTAAAGTTTGGCTCCATCTTTTGACAGTGTCGTTCTATTGTAGAGAGCAAGCAACAGATGTTTAATGTGAAATCCTGGCATCTTCATAGTAAGCTTTCAGGATTTGATTGACAAACTCTGTTCCATTATCGGTTATGATATTTTAGACTGTCGTATTGAGACGAACTTAAATCATTTTAAGAAATTTAATCACGAACTCTGAAACTTCATCCTTCGATCTTAGAAATTTTACCCAAGTAAACCGAGAGTAATCATCAACAATTACCAATATGTATTTTTGTCCATTGATACTTTGAATCCTCATTGGCCCGTAAAGGTCCATGTGCAGTATATAGAGCTTTTCTTGAATGGAGTCCTCAGCTTTGGGTTTGTGGGTGTGTTCTTGCTTTTCCCTAGAGCATAGGCGAAACATAAATGATATTTCTAAAACTTTAATTTAGGAAGCCCATAGACTAGTCCTTGTTTAGCTAGTGCGGTGATAGAATTGCAGTTTAAATGTGACAACCTTCGATGCCATAACCAAGACTTGGTCTTTGAGGCATTTGACAAGAGACAAATGAGAGAGGATACCATCATATCTTCTAGAGACAAAGTGTATAAATTTGAGCCCCTTGATTCTTTGAGTAAATCAACACCTTCTAAGTTACAAATGTAGCAGGTGTGTTTGCGAAAAGCTACCTTGAGATCGGAGTCACAAAATTAGCCAGCAAAAAATAAGTTGTGTCCTAACCCTTCCACATAGTAAACCTGAGAAATCATAACATTTCCTATCTGATAGTTTCTATAGTCCATGATCTTTTCAATCTGATCTTTACCAAATCTTACAATGCCCATGAATTTCTGAACAAAGTTGTTGAGCTGGGAGGGGTTTCCTGTCATATGCTTGGAGCATCCGGAGTCCAAATACAAGAGAACAATTTAGACAACCTGAAATTAACAAGAGAAGAAGATGGAGATTTTGACACAGTGTATCCCTAATGTTTGTTGGGTTCTGAGATGTTAGAAGGACTAGATCCTAAGATACTAGGTTCACTGCTCAAATATACCGATTTTGCAACTTTGGTTTTCCTACGGTATATCTGAATCTTTGGATTAGGAGTAGTTACTAACTCATTAAGAGGCTTTACTTTACTGGAGGCGATTCTAGTTAAAGGGCACGTGTTTCCAACTATAGTGAAGGTTCGTCCTGTAGGTTTCCACCTATAACCAATATAAGTGAATATTTTACCAATAGGTTTCCAAGTGTTTTTCCTTTTGCTACTCTTAGCATATTTAGATTTAGAACGCACATTAACATCATTAACACATTCAAGAAAACATAAATCATGATTTACATCAAACATACATTGATTACATTTAACACAATTAATTCAGAATTCACATTTAACATTGTATGCTTAACATTCGCATTACATACAGGTTCACTAACATGATTTATTTTATTTAAATTAGATTTAATGCTCCTAGAGTGGTCTTCTACTTTATTCTTCATGTTGCAACTGGTTGTTTGCGAGATCTTATTGTTCTTGGTATTGCCTGAAGGCTGTGATCTGCTAGCACTAGTAGAACTCTTCATTCCTGTACAAGGCAACACATCTTTGTTAGAATCTTGTATTTTGTGGGAATCTACCTACTTTTGTGTGTTTCTTGATGATGTGGCAGGTTCGGCAAACCTAACTTTTTTATTTTTTTTAATGGTGTGACTGCAACCAATTTCTCATTTGGTTTTGATAAACTAGGGCATGTAGCTGTAACATAAATTAGCACATCCTAAATTCGTTGAACATACTTACAGGCTGTGTCTAAATCACTATCTAAAGGTCATAGTGCTCTAGCGTGTTTGACTATTTCCCGAAGAGTGTGAGCATGTTTCTGAGAGTGCTTAATATAGTCTATGTGAGCATCCCTGTTTTCAATACTTTAGGAGCTAAAGGTTCTAAATCAAGCTTAAACATTTCAGGAGCAATAACCTTGTGATTCTTCGGTTGGACATCATTGTCAACCACATTTTTGCCTTTTAAATTCTCAATATGTTTCTTCGAATTAGCAATTGAGA
>BQNB010117780.1:7968-21116 GCA_026074375.1 Tanacetum coccineum
ATTTTAAGTGACTAACAATTTGTAAATTCGAGATCAACTCCCTTGTTTTTCTCGAGTGTAGACAATTTTAATTTTAGTTTACTAAGTTCATTTTCTAAACTATTTCTAATAGCTTTTAGCTGTTTGTTCTGAGTGATTATTTTTAGACTCGTCTTGCATAATTTATCATATTCAATATCTAAAGTAAAATCATCTATTGGTGAATTTTCATCACTAAAGTAAGAGGAATCGGAACATACCTTATTTGATGCTTGAGCCGCAAGACATGTTTTGTCTTTATCCTTTTCATCATCTTCTTCACTGCTATCACTCCAAGAACCTCTGACGAATGCTCTTTGGTTCTTGTCTTTCGGTGGTTTTAGACATTCTCCAATAAGATGATTTGGATCACCGCATCTAAAACACTTCCTATCACTTTTTCCATTCTTGTCATCTCGGCTTCTTTAGAACGTCTTTTTGTCATTCCGAGGTTGTCTTACGAATCTACCTCTTCTCTTGAAGAACTTCTTGAAGTCTTTGACCTCCATGGCGTATTCTTCATCGTCACTTCTGGAAGTCAAACACTCCTCATCACTAGATTCCTTCTTAGCCTTTTAAGCAAGAGATTTTCTTTTTCCTTTATCTTTGAATATTTCAGAATCTTTATTAATGATCATCTCGTAAACTTTGAGGTTCCTAATGAGTTCATCAAGTGACAGTGATGTCAAGTCTTTTAACTCTTCAATGTCCGTGACCTTTGCTCTCCATTTGGGATGTAGAGCCCTAAGAAACTTCCTAACATAATTCTTGCTAGAATAACCTTCATCAAGAGCTTTTAGACTAGTAATAATAGTATTAAACCTAGCAAAAGCACTATCTATAGATTCGTCTTTAGAAATGACGAATTATTCATATTGTTGTACCAAAAGGTCGATCTTGTTATCTTTGACTTGGCTATTACCTTGATAGGTGATTAACAAAGTTTTCTAAATTTCTTTTGCCGTATTACACATGGAAATTCTTTCATATTCTTTTCTTGGCAAAGCATTGTAAATAACCATTTTGGCTTCGTTATTTTTCGCAAGCCTCTTTTTAAGATCATAACTTTGTTTTTCAAAAGGGATAACCTCATCTAGTTTGGTTTCTGGATTTTGTTCAATAGGTTGAAATCACCGTTAGTAATAACATACCAAAGATCAAGATCTTTTGATTTAACATATGTTTCAAATCTATTTTTCCAATAAATAAAACTATCACTTTTAAAGAGTGGTGGTCTTTCCATGAATTGCCCTTTTAGATATTTTTCAGAATCCATAGATCGAGTCACGCTTTAAAATACAGTATATTTTAAAAATCTTGAGTGACCTGGGCCTCTGATACCAATTGTGGAAACTAGAAGGAGGGGGGGTTGAATAGTTTACAGGTTAATTAGCGTTTTAAACTTTTACTTCTAAAGTTGTTAGATTCGAGTATATGCTTAATCAATCAACAATATGAACCAATCAAGATAGCTATCTACTTTTAATAACTACACAAACAATATAAAGAGATAAAGGAAAAAACGATCAAACCAAGACATCAAGATTTATAGTGGTCCGGCTACGAAGCTCTTTTTCGCCTTACTCCACTCTACGAGTATCCGAATCGAGATTTCACTATGTCAATAAGCTCCCTTCAGGCGGAGAAAACCGTTTACACGTCGCTTACGTTATTTTCTAACACTAAGCTAAATGTCTAGTCTTAATCTTAGCTAGAACCAATCTACCACTACACAAGCACTACCCAATCACAAGATCTACACTATCGGATTTACACACAATCCGACATACACAATCACACAAGATAAACAATATAGAGTTTTGGATCTTAGAAGAAAAGAAAAGAAATCACTAATTTATAACACTTCGTTTCTTGACGAATACGAGTGTTCTTCTTTTGCACTTGATAGAAAAAGGAAGAAGATAGAAGATGAGATTTGATCACTTGAAACAAGATTAAACAATGTTAGTGATCAAGAGATTTAGTGAGAGAAAGAAGGTTTTTAGAGAGAGAACGATGACTGAAAAAATCGTGCAAAGAGGTGTGTTTTTCTACTGAGAATAGTGCAGTATTTATAGCCAGGAGAACCCAACGGTCATCTGGTGGCGGTCTCGACGGTCCCAGATATATCTGGGGGCCGCCTAGCCACTTAGGGGGCTGCCACTAGACTGACGCTCTAATTTTTGTTTTTTTGTGAGGAAGGTTGATCCTGGTATGTTGTTTTTTGTTTTGGGGAAAAAACTAAATTCAAATTTATGTTTTTAAATAAAACATTATTTTTATTAACAAAACTATTTTGTGTAATTTTTGTAAAAATATAGATTTGTAGAAATGTGATGATTAAGAAGAAAAATAACTATTTTCTTGATCATTAATTAAGTTTAATGATTTGTTTATCCATACTTTAAGTGATTTATGTCGAAATGGAAGTTTACGATTAATAGCATGTAAACGTTTATTTTTATCGTGAATGTTTTTACATTTTGTCATCTTCAAAACATAGAGGAGTCGAAAAAATATAAATAACGTTTTTATGCATTATTTGTATTAACACTATCCATACGAGCAGGCCCCGGGACCCGAACCGCTAGGAGAGCCTCGCGAAGGAAAACCCCTAGAACTCACGGCTTTGCACTAGGAGGAAAATATGAATTTTTTGTCTTTTGCGAGACTCAAACCCAAAACCAAACCCCCTCCTCAAGCTCCAAAAACAGCCCAGATGGCTAACTGCTCTAAAGGAGTTGGTTTCTGCCTAATGGAATTTGACCTCATGTCCGAAAGAATATATTTTTTTTAATTCTCTTTTTCACGCAAAGCCATGCTCTTTAAATAGAATCCTCATTCATTTGAGTACTTAAACTGAAACTGGTCAAAGGAGCTAAAAGTCACTTAAATTACCTTCTTACACCTTAAGTGAGATTGTTATAATATGTTTATGTTCCAAAATCAGTGAAAGTAGCTGACGATTTGTTGCGCACACGTTTTACATATAAATTTGCTAAATATATTATACATGGGGCGAAAATTAGCATTGTAAGTTGTTGCAGCGGTTAAAAATATTGACACATGAAAATCTATCTACTTGAAACGAGATCTCCAAAAACTACCTTTACGCCTAATGAAAGCATTCCTAAGTCGACCAAAATCTCAAAACAATTTCGGATCAGCAACTATGTATTTCATAAATGCTTTCAAAAATCACACCAAACTTTACAATAGTGCTTAATCTAGCCTAATCTCCATTCACAACTAATCCAAAACAAAACCACACCTAAGACTAACATAATCCCTTCATTTATATTGTTGCAACTCACTTTTCAACTCACATCACCAAGGTCATAAAGTCATAAACATGTTACTTCCATTTTTATAAAAGATCAATATGTTATTTCATTTCTTTTAGAAAAATTAACACAAACACCATAGGACTTATAAATCTATGCAAGAACATAAACATATGTAGAATGAAAGTATAAGTTTCAAGATAAGCTTACAAATATGAAGAACAAGCTTAAGAAAACACAAGGATGAAGATAGAAGACTTGGATCTTGAAAAACCCCAAATAATAACCAAACCCTAATTTGTAAATCTTGAAATAAACATTTAAATCAATGAACCAATTCTTCAAACCACCTTAGATGATCTTAGAAATAAACCTACTATGCTTGGATCTTGCAAGAAATCAAAGATATAGAAACCCTAGATGGGGTGTTTGTTGTCGTGAGCTAGGAGAGGGAGAAAGAGAGATGATAATTTTAGATGAGGCTTGGAAAATGAGAATGACCTAGTGTGTATTATAGTGAGGTATTTATAGGACAAGAGAAGTTTTAGGGTTTGTTGTTTTATTATATTAAGTGACCAACACACACCAAAGGTGCATGTGTGGGTTCGGCCGAAACACAACCACAAGGATCATGTGGTTCAAATTTTTGGATCATGGTTCATAAACTAAGTATACGAGCTAGTAAAACATGGTCAAATTGCATAAGTGTTTTCTTGACTTGAATGGTTATGTGTGCATGAGATGGACTTCTTTATTTGTCACTTTCATACACATGCATGGGATTTTCAAAAAAATATGCATTTGATTTAATTTCAAGACCTATGGTTGTTTTGGTTTGGTTTAGGCATCCGAATTTATAAGATGGGGGGAAATGAAAGAAAATTTTGACTTATCAACACAAGATGAACGATAACTAAAGTTTACATGAAAAGATTTTGGGTTTTTGGGGTTTCGTTTGATCAAAAACGCAAAAAACATAAATTATACGTTAAAATGTAAAAATAAGTATCAGAAGTGATCGTAATCTATGAAACACTTAGAAAAGATAAAATAATGCATATAATATCTAGACTAGACAAAATCCGAAGTCAGAACGCGCCCGATGATGTTTTTCAGATTTACGCGGGTTAACTTCCCGTTAAACTGCCAGATTCAAACGTAACGTATAAAAGTCAAAAATAATGATCGAAAAAGTTTAAAATATTAACCTGCAATTTACGGAGTGTGACATCCTTCCTCCATTAAAAGTGCTTTGTCTTCAAAGCTTAAGACGTAACGTTAGACGCAGGTGCAGGGTTAGCAAATAGAAGAGAATACTTTTTCTTCATTTGGTCCTCGCACTCCCAAGAGAACTCAGGACCTTGGCTTGAGTTCCAACGGACTTTCACAATTGGGATGCGGCTTTGCTTTAGTCATTTAACTTCTTGATCCATGATTTTGACTAGTTCTTCAATGAAATTACGCTTGTCATCAATCTGGATTTCATCTAACGGAATAGCTAGGGGTTCGTCGGAGAAACACTTCTTCATATTAGAAACGTGAAACGTACTATGAACCCGACTTAATTGTTTTAGGAGTTCAAGTTGATATGAAACTGTTTCTACTTTAGCAAGGATTTTGAAAGGTCCAATATAACGAGGATTTAGCTTCCCCCATTTGCTAAAACGTATCACCCCTTTCCATGGCGATACTTTCAACATAACCTTATCTCCGGCTTGGAATTCCAATGGCTTATGTCTCCTATCGGTGTAGCTCTTTTGTCTATCACGTGCCGCTTGAATACGCTTCTTGATTTGGATGATCTTTTATGTGGTTTCATGAATAATCTCTATGCCAGTAAGCTGAGCATCTCCAACCTCAGTCCAACAGACAGGTAATCGACACTTTCAGCCATACAGTGCTTTAAACGGTGCAGCTTTGATACTCTTATGGTAACTGTTGTTGTAGGAAATTCCCAAAGTAGGTGTCTATCCCAACCTTTCCATAAGTCAATCACATAAGCACGTAGCATGTCCTCTAAGGTTTGGATGGTTCTCTCACTCTGACCATCCGTCTACAGATGATAAGCCATACTCATATCCAATTGAGTACCTAGAGCTTTGTTTAGCGATTGCTAGAAATGAGAAGTAAATTTACTATCCCGATAAGAAATAATCAAAACTGGCACACCATGCCTTAAGACTACTTCCTTCAAGTATTGTCTCGCCAACTTTTCCATTGAGTCAGTTTCTTTAATTGGTAAGAAATAAGCAGACTTGGTAAGTCGGTCAACAATTACCCAAATTGCATCTTGACCCGACGACATCTTTGGCAACTTAGTAATGAAATCCATTGTAATGTTCTCCCACTTCCATACCGAGATCACAGGTTGAACCAACAAACCGGATGGTTTTTGGCATTCGGCCTTAACTTTTGCACAAGTCAGACACTTACTGACGTAGGTGGCAATTTCAACTTTCATATTTGGCCACCAATATAGTTTCTTTAAGTCTTGGTACATCTTATCCGATCCATGATGGATCGAATACTTTGACTTATGCGACTCGTGCATAATTAGAGTTCTCAAGTCGCCAAAACAGGGTATCCAACTTCTATTCCTCAGACATAATGTTCCATCAGCATAAGGTTCTAGATTCTTAATCATACCACTCAAATCTTCGGTTCTATAATTCTCTTCCTTTCTCGCCTAAGACTGATCGTTAAATGTTTGTACGTGAAGGTTTTAAAGTTTTTAATCGATCATAATATTTCAAAATTAATTAAAAAACTCCGTGCACAGATATTATAAATAGTACGAATGATAAATTATGTTAATACAAATAATGTCTAAAAACGTTATTTATATTTTTCGACCTCTCAACGTTTTGATAATAACAAAATGTAAAAACGTTTACGATAAAATTAAACGTTTACAAATTATTAATCGTAAAATTATATTTCTAAGATTAGTAATCACTAAAGGTATGAACAAACAAATCATTAAGCATGATTAGTGATCAAGAAAGTAATTTTCTCTTATCCATTACATTTTACAAAAAAATTTCACAAAATTAATTATACAAAATATTTTCTAATTAAATTTTTTTTTTATTAAAAACTTAAAATTTGAAATTCAAATTTTCCCTCCAAAACGGAAGCTTCTACAGCAGATACAACATTCCTCACAAAAAGACAAAAAAATGAGCGTAGTCTACTGGGCGGCCCCCTTATAGGCCTGGCGGCCCCCAGATATATCTGGGACCGCCGCCAGCGACCGTTGGATTTTACTGCCTATAAATACTGCTCCATTCCTTGTAGAAAATCAGACCTCTTTGCACGAATTTTCTCACACTTCTTTCTCTCTCTAAAAACCTTTTTTCTCTCACTAAATATCTTGATCACTAACATCTCTTGATCTTGTTTCAAGTGATCTAATCTCTTTTTCTCATCTCTTCCCTCTCATTCAAGTGCAAGAGAAGAACACTCGTATTCGCAAAGAAACGAAGTGTTGATTAGTGATCTCTCCTTTTTTCTTCTAAGTATCAAATCTCTATTGTAATTATCTTGTGTATTTGTATGATTCGGATATTGTGTAAATTTGATAGTGTAGATCTAGTGATCGTGTAGTGATTGTGAACTGGTAGATTGGTTCTAGCTAAGATTAGGACTTGACATTTAGCTTAGTGTCGAAAAATAACGTAAGCGACGTGTAAATGATTTTCTCCTCCTGAAGATAGCTTGTTGACATAGTGAAATCTCGAGTAGGATACTCGGGGAGTGGAGTAGGGCGAAGAAGAGCTTCGTAGCCGAACCACTATAAATCTTGGTGTCTTGGTTTGATTGTTCTTTCTCTCATCTCTTTATATTATTGTGATTGTTATTTACTATTAATTTAGATATTTACTTGGTTGATTCATATTGTTGGTTGGTTAAACATACTACTTGAATCTAAGTATTTTGAAAGCAAAGTTTTAAAACAAAAATTGAAACCTGTTAAACTTATTTCAACCCCTCCCCCCTTCTAGTTTCCTTAATTGGTATCAGAAGCCAAGGTCACTCAAGATTTTTAAAAACTGTATTTTAAATCTTGGATCAATCTATGGATTCTAATAAATATCTAGAAGGGCAATCTATGCAAAGACCACCACTCTTTGAAAGTGATAGTTTTATTTATTGGAAAAATAGATTCGAGACATATGTTAAATCAAAAGATCTATATATGTGGCATGTCATTACCAACGGTGATTTTCAACCTATAGAACAAAATCCGAAAACCAAATTAGATGAGGTTATCCCTTTTGAAAAACAAAGTGATAATCTTAAAAAGAAACTTGCAAAAAATAATGTACCTAAAACAAAGTGATAATCTTAAAAAGAAACTTGCAAAAAATAATGTACCTAAAATGGTTATTTATAATGCTTTGCCTAGAAAAGAATATGAAAGAATTTTCATGTGTAATACGGCAAAAGAAACTTGGAAAACATTGTTAATCACCCACTAAGGTAATAGTAAAGTCAAAGATAATAAGATCGACCTTTTGGTTCAACAATATGAACAATTCGTCATTTCCGAAGACGAATCTATAGATAGTGTTTTTGTAGATTTAATACTATTCTACAGGAGTTCCAAGGGGCGATCAACCATTATACATGAGTTCCAAGGGGCGATCAAGGCCTCCATAGTTCGAAGAATTTCACAAGATGTAAGAATTATGAGTTTTTAATCCAAGATTACTTTTATTAATTCTTGTTGTGTTGTTGTTATGAGCGGCTAAGCACTTCAAGTGCAAGCCTAGTCATGAATTTACTATCGTTATAATGTTTGTTTCCTGTTAGATTATGGTTTTTGTTAGCCTCAAATTATATTATTAATCTCGGTCTGTATCTCATGTATGTTGTAATAGGCTAGAAGGGTAAACGGGCTCGATTAAGTAATCTAATTAGTCACGTGTTATGGGCTAAAACCCAAGTAATCCCAAGTAATCTCAAGCCTGGCCCGTAGAAAGCCCATAGGCATGTTAGCCTCATGGTGTAAGTATAAATACCCCTCTCCAAGTGTGGAGAGGGTGTTGGTCTCATTTGTAACACATACATTTCTTGTGAAATCAACCACTCTTATTCTTCTCTCTACTTTCTCTCTCTAATCTCTCTCCACTTTTCTTCATTTTTATCTAATCTTATTTTCTTGTTCATCATGGTGAAGTGAAAGTGATAATCTTGGTTCCTACAATTGGTATCACTCGCCACGGGTGGGTTTTGTGTTTGATTGTGGTATCTTTTTGTGAGCTTATTCGGCTAATTTCGGGTTTTTTTGTGTTTTTGGTGTGTTTCCTTAATTTCGGCTAATAGGAATTTTTTTTGTTTCATTCGTCTTTTGTTTTTGGGCAAAACAAACATCTCTGTTCTCATTTTCACAGATTTTGCGTGCTTATCTTCGTGGCTTTAACAAGTTTTTTTTAAGTTTTTTTGTTCTCGTCGTACATGGCTTATTTATGATTGAAAGTGCTTATTTACTAGCTTTTTACGAAGCTTATTCTGGGAAAGCTTATTAGTCTCGGTTTGAAGACGAAAGACAAGGATGTACGATTTGGAGTTTAGCACAAGGGAAGACAAGGACGATAGTACAAACTGATCTACTCAGAAGCTAGTGACAACCGATCTACTAGGAAGATAGTGAAAACCGATCTTCTGAAAAGCTTAGTACAAACCAATCTACTGAAAAACTTATTACAAACCGATCTACTGACTACTCATGCACAAACCGATCTATCAACAGTTCTAGTGAGAACCGATCTATCATGCTCTCTTTGAGAACCGATCTATTGTGCAAGCATTAGGAACCGATTTAGCAAATCATCTAGATCAAACTCTACACGTTTTAAGTAAATTTCGGGTTTTTCGATTTCGAGTGTCGGTTCATTACGGGACTTCTAACGACTACCATTGTGATCGTGATCCTTTTTCGATCAACGTGGTATATTCACTTGCTGCCGACGATTACCGTATGAGATCGTAAGACATTATTCACAATCGGAACCCTAATATCAATTTTGAAACGAAGATGACAAGTATTTTGGAGGGAATTTTGCATTTATTAACAAGTTTGACACTATGACACATGCAACCCTTAAAAGTTTACTACAATATCACCGTTAGTCCTTCATTGTTTAGTAACCCTTCTAGTTGATTCTAGTTTGCATCGTTGGTCCTTATTTCACATAATTTAACCTTTAACCCTTCCAAGTTAATCGGTTTTGCACCGTTAGTCCTCGTAAGCTCATTAATCGTCAACAAAAGTTCAAGTTCTCCAACGACAACAACGATTTCAACAACAATTAATCATTGTTTCACAGTTTCTTCTTGATTTTGTAAAATCCCGCAAAAGATTCCATTTCTTTTCTCAGTTTAAATTATAGATTTGTAAAATCCCATGAACGTTAATTGATTTCAATCCACAACAACAATCACTTTACCTACTTAAGATCCTACAAATCATTTTCACTTCATAATTTAGAAAATCATTCATCATGACAACTCTAATCACAACTTCCACAATCGACAGTCAAATGCGTAACAACATCATGGCAGCTGGTTTAAGGGATCGTCCACCAATGCTTGCAACGGGAAGATATGCTCCATGGAAATCACGTTTCTTAATATACATTGACACAAGACCAAATGGTGATGCCTTGAGGAAATGCATTTTGGAATGTCTATACCAACCAACTACTGTCATAATCCCAGCTGTACTTGCAACATCTGATTCTCCAGCAGTTCCAGAACGAACAGTAGTTGAGACAATCTTGACTTTGTCTCTTGAATACAAAGCTCATTATGAATCATAAAAGGAAGCAGTCCATTTTATATTGACTAGAATTAGGGATAAAATATACTCAACTGTTGATGCTTGCAAGACAGCTCATGAAATGTGGATAGCTATTAAAAGGCTACAACAAGGTGAATCTCTCAACATTCAAGATCTCAAGACTAATTTATTTTAGGAATTTGGAATATTCACTTCTCATGATGGAGAGTCCATGGAGTCATACTACTCCAGATTTTAAAAGATGATGAATGAAATGATAAGAAACAACTTGACAGTTGCTAGGATGCAAGTCAATGTTAATCTTCAACACTTCAACCAGAGAAATGGTCAAAGGGTTTGTGACAAATTGTCAAGCAACAACACAAACTTGGATACAATCTCATATCACAAGCTCTTTGACGTTCTGATATAGCAGTATAAAAAGGAAGTTAATTGAAATCCGTTGCTGAGATGAAAGATTACGCCAAGAATGCATAACCCATTAGATTTGCACTTGTTGCTAGATGCTCAAACAATATCCTGATCCTTATTAACAAGCACCAATTAAAACAAATCATATGCACCAACATGAAAACAATCATCTTTCACCAGAATCTATAGCATCCTATAACCAAAATTTAAAGGCAAAGAGATTGCCAAACCAAATCACACCTCCATCTGAGTCAGCTTTTCTGAAGAAGGACAATGATTCATGACAAACTCAGAGAGATAAGGATATGCATAAAAGTTTGGGCACTCATTGCAAGTACTTCAAAAGATCTATAACCTACCAACAACAACCTCAGAACTTCTTCAAACTCTAGAAACAGAATGTGGTATTATACTCCAAGGTACAAGAAATGACAAATCATACTGGACGGTTTACGGAATTAGAGGAAAATACAGTTGTGGGGCTTGGGAGACTGTAGGCAGTCAAATAGTGCAGCAGACTGGGATACATTGTTCAATTGCAAGAATTTGGTCATTATTGTAAGGAATGCAGGTTACTAAAACTGGGTGAAGACTCAAACATATCACAAGGAAAAGATGTTGGTGTGCAAACAAGCTGACAAAGGTGTTCCATTACAAGCAGAGCAAGCTGATTGGCTAGAGGACACGGATGAGGAGATTGATGAATAAGAATTGGAAGCACATTACAGCTATATGGCAAAGATCCAAGAGGTTCCTACTGCAGACTCAGGAACTGATACTGAGCCATTGGAACAGGTACACAACGATGCTAAATATAATGTGTTTGCCAATGTAAGACAGCATTCCGAGCAACCTAAATCCACTAGTAACACATGTTTAGTGGAAAAGGATGATAGTAATGTCACTCCTGATTCACTAGATATGTGTGATAATGATATTCAGACTGACCAAAATGCTAAAGATGAGCGTGTTGTGCTTGCTAATTTAATTACAAATTTAAAACTTGATGTTGATGAAAATAATAAGATTCAAAAGCAATTAAAGAAAGCAAACGTATCACTTACTCATGAATTGAAAGAGTGCAAATCTATTCTTGCGAGAAAACTAGTAAAACTCTGGGGGAGTCTAATAGTATTCGGGATAGTTGTTTAGTTGCACTTCAAAATAAACAGACCGAGTTTAAGAGGTACAAGGCCTTAAATGACAGTATAGTTGATATGACAAACTTGAACGTAAGTTAATTAAAACTCTAGGACTATTAGCTCAAAAAGAGATTGACATAAAAGAAGGTTTAAAAGTTAAAGCCTATGAAATTTTAGTTGTCAAAGAGAAACATGATGAATTAGTCAAACAGAGTCTTTTAACAAAGTCACATTTTGAAGGTATTGTCAAAGAGAAAACAAAGGTTATAACGGATTTGAAACTTAAGGAAGAAAAAGACATCGACAAAATGATTTCAATGGAAAAGCAATTAAAGTTTTTGAATGAAATTGTTTACAAAAGGAATCAATCAATTCAAACCATACATATGTTAGCTCCCAAAGGCCCAACATTCAATGGTAGACCAGCCTTTGCAAATCTAATGTACATCCTGATAGGGAAGAGACTCTGACTCTTGAAAAAGAGAGTCGATCAAAATTGAATAGAGACTTAGTGAGACCTTATGACTACACAAAGCTAAATAGTCTTTATGAAATTTTCAAACCAGCGTCACAAGAATATAATGAACAGTTGGCACATGCAAATGAAGTCAGGAAGAAAATGTGGAGAAAATCTTTTGTGAAATTTAAACCAAATATTTTCAAAAACATAGGTTTCTTACCTGTTTCAAAATCAATAAGTAAAAGTAGACAAGCGTACAATGTAATGACAAATAACATAAATCACTTTAGAGAATTTTTTGATCAAGCTTAGGACAAGCATTCTCATAATCATTTTCGTGCCCCAACTGCTCTTGATATGGAAGTACTAATAAAAACATGTTTGATACCTCTTGCCATAAAGACACAGAATGATAGTTTCACATTTGTTCATGAACTTAAGCAAGAAATGCATGCTGATTTAAAATACGTTGAATCCCTTGAAAATGAACTTGGCGAACTTGAATCTGATAAAGCAGAACTTTCAAACATGTATGATATACTGTTGCAAGAATATGTGTATAATAGTGTTATGTGTTTTTATTTGCATTCGTTATCTGATTTAGATGCTCACTCTAAATTGCAATGCTTATATCTTCATAAAGTAAAAGAATGTGAATGTCTTGCACAAAAGCTTTTGAAACAAACTGAGTCTGTTAGTAAAGAAGTTTATACTGAGCTTTTACGAAGTTTTGCTAAATTAGAAAAACACTTAATTTCTCTTGAACTAGCTTTACAACAATGTCAAGAACAAATGAAAAATGACACAGTGTGCAAAGAAAAAGCATCAAATATATTTCAAAAAGAACGTGAACAATATTTCGAAATACAAGATTTGAAAGCTTAATTGCAAGACAAGAACATTGCTATAAGTGAGTTAAATAAACTCGTTGACAAATGCAAAGGAAAGTCTGTGGAAACTAAGTTTAATAAACCATCTGTTGTTAGACAACCAAATGCTCAAAGGATTCCAAAACCATCAGTTTTAGG
>BQNB010117781.1:932-19855 GCA_026074375.1 Tanacetum coccineum
AAACAGGCTATGTGTTACGAATATAAAGCTCTCATTGACAATGAAACTTAGGTGCTTGTTCCTCGTCCACCAAATGTCAACATTGTCCGCTCCATGTGGTTATACAAACGCAAATATAATGCTGACAGGTTCTTAAGTCGGTACAAAGCCCGACTAGTTGCAAATGGTCGTAGTCAACAACAAGGCATCGACTGGGATGAAATATTTAGCCATGTTGTCAAACCTGCTACCATGCGCACTGTCTTTAGCCTTGCGGTTTCTCGACAATGGCCTATTCATCAATTAGACGTGAAGAATGCATTTCTTCACGACCATCTTACAGAAACAATTTACATGCACCAGCCACCAGGATTTACTGATTCAGCTTATCCTGATTATGTTTGCCTTCTTTAGAAGTCGCTTTATGGCTTTAAGCAGGCCTCCCGAGCTTGGTTTCAGCGATTTGCCAGCTATACTATTCGAGCCGGTTTCCATCACAGCAAAACAGACTCGTCTCTTTTCATCTTTCATAGAGGGCCTGACACTGCTTATTTGTTGCTATATGTTGACGATATCATTCTCACCGCTTCTTCTACAGGATTGTTACAACTTATCATATCTTCCTTTCACAACGAATTCTACATGACTGACATTGGACCTCTTAACTGTTTCCTTGGCATTTTAGCTACTCGCACTCCTACAGGCATGTTCTTATCACAGTCAAAGTACGCTACAAAGATTCTTAAGAGGGCCAACATGCTCAAATGCAACCCGTGCAAGACTCTAGTTGATACTGAGAAAAAGCTTGGACCTGATGGCCCCCTAGTCACTGACCCAACCCTTTATCGTAGTCTTGCAGGAGCTCTTCAGTATCTCACATTTACACGACAGGAATTATCATATGATATTCAACAGTTATGCCTATACATGCATGATCCCCGAGAGCCTCACATTGCTGCTCTTAAGCGTGTGTTGTGCTATATTCGTGGCACCCCAGATCCCGGTCTACAGTTGTATCAGTCATCTACATCACAGCTTATCTCTTATACAGATGCTTACTGGGTTGGTTGCCCTGCCACTCGTCGTTCCACCTCTGGCTATTGTGTGTTTCTTAGTGATAACCTATTGTCATGGTCTTCCAAACGCCAACACACTCTGTCTCGATCCAGTGCTGAGGCTGAATATCGCGGGGTCGCCAATGTCATTGCTGAAACTGCATGGATACGTAATCTAGTGCGTGAACTCGAGGCCACTTTGTTTACTGCTACATTGGTGTATTGTGACAATGTTAGCAATGTCTATATGTCTAGTGCAGCACCAACGCACGAAGCACATAGAGATTGATATCCACTTTGTTCGAGACAAAGTTGCTACCGGCCATATACGAGTTCTACACGTTCCCTTCAGATATTAGTACGCCGACATATTCACCAAGGGTCTTTCTTACCATTTGTTTGCGAATATTTAATCCAGTTTGAGTGTTCGCAGTCCTCCCGATCAAACTGGGGGGGTGTATTAGTCATACCATATATTGATTAGACAACTTGTACACCATTAGACATATCATATATCATAATAGACAACCTGTCGCTAGCTGTACTATTCGGCCTATGGCCCATTCTTTGTATAACATGTAAACCCTATGTAATATATATAAATTGAAGCATAATGAACATGAATATTCACAAGGAAAAATAATCTCTTTTAGACCTTAGATACTTTTGATAGCTCGGAGTCGACGTAGCTGAACCTATGTGACCACCCCCAAACAAAAATTTATTCATATATTTTGCATTAACTATTATATAACACAAACAAAATTATTTAACGTCAAAGTTAAAAAAAAAAAAGATTTCTGAAAGTCAAAACATAACACTTACTTTAAAACAGTGGGATATAGTATAATTGTTTGTTAAAAGGATTAGACGTAGATGTTTTTTGATATTCCACATTTGCTTTTAATCCTTTGATTTCTTATCATAACAAGTTTTTTGCAAAGTAATTTAGAAGAATCATTTACATAACCATATTTGATATAACTTTTCTTGCAAAGACCAAGAACATCTGACATTACCAAAACAACCATATTGATCGTGCAACATTGGTGGTGATTTGCATGATTGACACGTGGCGAGACAGGATTCAACACATGCATTTTAAGGGAAATAAAAAAATTGACACCTCATCATTGATCATGATGTAAATGATGATGATGTAAATGATGATGATGAACTTTGACATTTTTAGTATGTATATAAAAGTTACAAAATAAACCCTCAAGTTTTAATTATTTACTACTTTTTTATATAATAAACTTTATTTAGCAAATATATAACACATATCTACCGATTCATTCAGAATAAAAAATACCATCGAAAAAATCTTTGAATTGCGAACAAAACGATCCCAATATTGCAATGCTTCTTACATACGTATGATTTTTTAAAAATTGTTGAAGATTAATATAAATAGAAAAAACATAAAACTTACAAAACGTACCCTTAACTTTTATTAGGTCTGTTTATAGTGCTATTCATTGTCTGGTATTTGCAATTTTGTACTTAATTCTCAAACTACAATAAGCTAAAAATAAGTTTGAGACATTATAAAGGGGTGTTTGGGACAGTAGGTATAATGGATGAAAATGGGTCAAAACCTGTTTTATACTTTTGATGTAACTTTGATTAGGAAAAATTAGTCCTAAAATTCGTATGTCTAAGTTTTAAGAGTGTTAAAATCCTCAAAATTCAAGGTTTAAGAATCCTTGTTTGAGAAACTGTAAATTTTTGCCTTATTTTAAGTAGCTTATTTGATTGAGCTTTAGCTTATTGTGCTTTTGTGTTGTTTTTGGTGTTCATAAAGGTGTTAAAAAGGTTAGAAACAAAGTTATAAAACCTGCAAGTTTGTTTTAAGTTTTTGCCAAAACTGTCAAAAAAGTGATAAGTGTTGAAAATTTGAGAAAATGCTTTTTCAAATGCTTATTGTTGCTTATTGTAATCAAACTCCTTTATTGAGTGGTTGAATTATTGTTCTTTGAGGTCTAAACTTAATCTGTTTGTAGCTTAAAAGTCCATAAGGATCTGTTTATTTGCTTATTTTTAAGCTTAAAAGAGAGTGGTTCTTAGTTTATGATTGCTAAGTTACTAAAAATTTGTCTAAGTTTTTGAATCTGTGTGAGAAAGCCTTTTCATAGACAGCTTTTTTAAGTGCTTATCTGAATTTCAAAATGCATTTTCATTGTTGCTTATTGTAGCCTTTTGGCACAACCTTCTTATGGTATAAGCCACTAACCATAAGGATCTTTGCTAGCTATATTTTTAAGCTAGAAAAGTCTCCTATGGCCATCTTTGCTTATCATTTTGCAAAAGATTTCAATTGCTTTATTTCAGCTTATCTGAGGTTATTGCATTTGCTTATTCAAGATTTAGTATAGCATATTATGGTTTTGGAATAAGTCGCCATTAGCTTATTTTCCCTTACTAGTTAGAGTCTTAGTTAAGCTTATTGCATTCTAAGCTTAAAATTTCTAAGTTTTATAGTTTTTTGTGTGAGTGGTAGTTTTCTGCATTTTAGCTTATTAAGTTAGCTTATTTTAGTCCTAAGTGCTTTTTAGATTATGTCTTATAATTTTAATTTTTTTTATTGTTATCTGTCTTAGCGTGATTTTAAGAATTCATTTGCTTATTAGTGCTTAAATTGCCCAAACAGTTAGCATTCTAAGCCTTTAAGAGTAAAAAGCATTTCTGTCTTATTTAGCTTATTTTTGTGCTTATTTTAGGTTTATAAAAAAGATTGTTTTGCAAAAGTTGCTTATTTTTAAGTGTTTTCAAAAGATTGTAAAAAAAAAAAAAATTGCAAAAATATAAACAACTTAGAAAGTTGTGGGGAAAAAAAAAAAAAAGAAAATAAAAAAAAAAAAAAAAAAAAAAGGGGGGGGTGTGGGGGTGAGGGGGGGGGAGTTTAAGGGGGGGTGGAGGGGGGGGGAGAGGGGGGTGGGGGGGGGGGGAAATAAACAAGAAAAGAAAAAAAAAAAAAAAAAAAAAAAAAGAGAAGATTACAAAAAGTGGAACCACCGGTGAACAAGACTCGAACCCGGGACCTCTACCACCATCGACCAAGTGTTTTAACCCATACTCTCAACCATTGTGCTACAATAGCTCATCCGTAGAATCTTCCCCTTATTAATCTTTTATATACATATTTTCATGCCTTTTAAGTAATAATAAAGCGTATTTGGCTTATTTAACACTTATTCTCGATAAGAGCTGTTTTCACAAACTTAGTTTTCCCTAGAGATTCCTCACCATTCAAGTTACTTTTCATGATTTTTTTAGAATTTTTATAAAACGTTTAGTATTTTTTATATTTAATTTTCTTTAAAATTATTTTTAATTCATAAAAAATCATAAAAAAGTCAAAAAAAAATAATTATTATTTTTTAGAAAATTTTCTTTTAACATTAAGAACCTAGGAAAAATAGTTTTGCTTTCGTAGGGTTAAAATTGCAAAATTTCATTTTTTAAAGAACGGGATTGATTCCCGTTCATCATTTTTACTGATGTTTAGCTTAAAACACCTTCGTTTTTTTATCTAGTTTTCTTTGTTTCTGCTTATTAGCAATTATAAGTCCTTATAAAAACCAAAAAGATCATTTAGGTTTAATTTAATAATTTAGGTTTTTAGGTCCCGTTTTAGGATTCCCGAATTGCATTTTTTATTATAATTATAGTCTTCCCTAAAAGTGATTTATAAAGTTTTAAGCCCTAATCTCTCGTAGTTTAGATAAACCAATATCATCCTTGTCCCAAACCAATATCAATCTTGTTCCATTCAAGCATCGATTCTCAAAACGACTCTCGACTTTCAATTGCATTCCTCGTTGGGGAAACGACCCGGGAATCATACTCCCGGATTACTATAATTGTGATTTTTTGATTCTTACCCCCCTTATATTTATATATTTATATAAGTATTTTATATTTATATATTATATATTTATAAAAGGTATTTGATTCTAATTGATCAGTTTTTGGCGCCGCTGCCGGGGAGGATTGCTTACGATTGTTGAAGCCGTTTGAAAATTTTTGTTTGAAGATCCTTCCGTGTGAAGTTATTTTGTTTATTTTCTTATAAAAAAAATACAAAAAGATTTTTCTTTTATTTAGTATAAATATAATATAAAAAACCAAAAATATAAAAACATTATCCATAAAAAGAAATAATTTTTTTTACCAAGTTGGTAAAAGAACACCAACATATAATACTTTCAACTGAAGTATTATCCATTAATAAGTTCCCGAACCAAAGAATCAAAAACTTACCTTTTGTGTCTCTCGCGAGGTACGGCTCACCTTTTAAAGTTAAACAAACTCCTTTGTGCGTTTTTCTTTTGAAGAGTTACCGAGAAGCGAGTTGATTATTAGGTTTAAGTGTCTTATCTCATTGTCCGTATTTAAAATTTATTGTGAATACATTGTTGAAAAAACCAAAAAACCAAAAAATCAAAAAATAAAAAACCAAAAAAAAAATTTAGTATAAAATTTCTTTTTAAATTTTAGTGCATGCGCACTCGTTCTCAATCTCGTAATTCTAATCGTCAACAACAACAAGTCAATCCGACTTTTGTTGAACAATTTAATCTTGTTGAACCAATTGAAAATCAATCTCTTCCCGTAGTTACGATGGATGATACTCGTACTATGGCTCAATTGCTCGAAGCACCCACCATGGGTTACGAGGATGCCATCGTTGTGCCCGAAATCACCGCGGATAATTTTGAGCTTAAGCACGGTTTGCTTACCCTCGTTCAAAACAAACAATTCTCCGGACATGACAAAGAAGACCATCATGCTCACATCCGTTATTTCAACAAGATCACTTCTACGATGAAGTTCCCGAACGTCCCGAGTACGTCGGTTAAGCTTATGCTTTTCCCATTTTCCCTCGAGGGTGCCGCCCGAATTTGGCTTGAAAAAGAATCCCCTCGATCGATTCTCACATGGGATGATCTTGTTTTGAAATTCATCAACAAATTCTTCCCTCCTTCCAAACAAACAAATCTTCGAAATGAAATCACGAGATTTCAACAATGATTTGATGAAACTTTCTACGAGGCATAGGACCGATTCAATGATCTTCTTCGGGCATGCCCACATCATGGATTTTAGGAGTTACAACAACTCGATACTTTCTATAATGCTTTGAACTCTAATGATCAAGATTCGTTGAATTCCGCCGCGGGTGGTAACTTTTTGGATAAAATGCCTCGGGATCGCCTAAGAATCATGGAGAGTAAATTCAAAGTTCGTAATTCACGTAACAAAATATACCATCCTGCTCCTACAAGAAAACCGAACAACAAAGACCCTTCAAGATCGATCCTAGATTACCAGCAAAACCCATGAACCTGAGCTCTGATACCAATTGTACCATTTGACAGCCTACAACCTAGAAACTATAGCGGAATAAACCCGATCTTAAAGACAATACACACCACATCAGCTTATTATGTCGACGGAAAAGTAAAGAGCAAAGCACATGATTATAACCCTAACCAAACGTTGATTAGTATTAAAAGAATAAGATACAAGATCCCTCCCCATCACCTCCTTTTATAGAGATGAGGGGGAAAACAAACCGACTCCTACAAGAATTGTAAGTGGGTTGTGATAGGAAAAAGAAAAACGGGTTAGGCTTGGACACAAGTAAACCCACGACCCTAGGTAAACTTAACACTTTAACCCTTAGACTTTGTAATAAGCTAATATAGAGACTAATATCCTAATAGATATAGAAGAAAAAAAAAAGGATGAGTATGCTTAAGAATATATGGGTTCAAATAGGTAAGTTGGCTGCTGTAAGTTGTTGCTGCTAACATCAGTGATCATTTCCCCATTTAGTATAACTCATTCCATTATATCAGTGGGTGAACATAAAGTTTGGCATAACAGCAGGTAAAATAGATGCATCAAAAGCAGGGATCATTATCCTTTTACAAAAACACTAACCCTTTAAATGACACCATACTTGTCTCCTACCCAAACTAGATCCGGACACTCGAATCCATCCCAAGCTCATCAACCGATAGCATTGTGACCAGATCTTCTAGACAGAACTCAATACGCCAGAGTCGATTGGATCTTAGTTTTCAGGTACCAGATCTGTGTTTTTAGATATTTTTTACGATGATGCCATTTTACAGAGGTGTGGATTAAACCAGGTGGACGGTGGTTGTGGTGTGGTCGGTCAGAAATAGTAGTCAGACAAGATGGTGGTGTGAAGTAAACAGAAAGGTTCATCATCAGTGGCGGACCAAGATGATATATGATTATAAAGATAATGAAATTGATGTCTATTTTTTTCATATTTTCATCTTTGAGACGAATATAGAAATCTCAAATTTCATTTTTTTTATATTCAGTTCTTGTTTTTCGGGTTTTGTTTCAACTTGTGGATGATGATGATATAGTATAAAGTTGTAGATCTTGTAGTTGAAATCGATGATGATGGCAATTTTTTATCATGAATTTAGGATGTTGAACGCATGATGATCGTCCATGATAATGCTCAAATCTACAATGACGATGATGTTGAAATTGATAGCTTATTATTGATGATGATGATTTTGAAAAGACGATGTTAATTAAATATGTGATAATGATGCGAAACCAGAGGCTGGGGATAAGGATGATCATATGATGCATAAATAGATTAAAAATTCATGTTGGATCAAACACTTTGGTGTATAAATCATGTTTGATTGATTCTATGTTAATATGATGCGGATAATGTATGAACTAAAAAATGGGTAAATTGCTTAGAAATGTAGCAAATTTCATTTTGTTATAATTCTGTGTAGTTATCTTTTTTCTATTAAATCACCAAACTTTTGAATTTCATCTAATTCGTGTAGTCTATTTTTTTTGAACGGCAGAAATTCATTAAAAGCTAGCAAGGAGCTAGAAAAGAAAATTACAAACTAATAAGTTTAGGGTTTTTTAACCAAGAGATCCAATCGATCTTTGGTTTATATCTACTAATTCGTGTAGTCTATGACCTACATAACCGGTTATCGGTAATTTATTTATTTTTCCTTTTTTACTTAAGTCAGCTTATTAAGCCACATTACCCTCTTAAACTTATAAACATACACTACCCTTCTCTCTCATACAAACCACCACCACCACTAAACACAACCAATCATATAACTGTAACACTACATTAGTTGTGGAAACTAAAAGCTAGATAAGAAGGATAATAACAGCAACATGTATTCGATTTGCAAAAAAAATCCACTTGTATACCTCTACTCGAGATTTATAGTTTTGGAAACCATAGGTGCAGATTCAGTCACCATTGCGCCATCCTTTCGAAGCCATAACCTGGCTAATATGATTTGCATAAGGAACTAGTAAGTGGTTGAACTCCAAATTTATCTGGACCCCTTGGGTTTAGTTGCAGATTACCACTCAAATCATACGACACATAAAAAAATAAACAAAAAATTCTTATCATAAACCCAGATCCTTCGTCACTCAATCCAACAAAAAAAACAAAAAAAACACCTTCACAAATCCAACACACAAAACCACTCAACACACAAAAACATAACAAAAATCATATCCCAGATCCATCCACAAACACCACTAAAATCGTATCCCTTTTACTTGAGCTAATAGCAAATGAAACTCAAACCTAACTTACCAACCACCAATAGTAACAAGTTTAGATATTTAATGAATCGGTCATACTTTTCAATCTAACTTCATTGTCAATTTATTTGTTTTGATGCACCTTAAGGTGAGGTTTGACTATAATCAAAATAAGCAATACAAAAATAGGTGGTGGCATGTTTGGATCCGAAGATAAGGTAGGCGATACGAGCAGGTGGCGACGCGTGGGATGGACAGAGGGGTGGAGTTTATGTTCGACGAAGATGGTGGTGGTGAAGCAGCGAGCAGCGGTGGAGTGAGGGTTTCGGTGGGTGAGGATTGAGTTCTGATTAGGAGAAAGAAGAGAGTGAGGATTGATGTAATGGCTAAAGGGTAGATGTTCCATTTGTGGTGGTGCTGGGGGTGTTTGGATGTGTGTATCATTTTTTTTAGTTTCTTCATTTTAATATACAGTTTGGGGGTGTTTGGATGGTTTACCTGTGATGATGTGGAAAGAGAAGAAAAAGAGAAAAAACTAAAAAACAATTTCAAATATGATTTACCTGTTCCACGTAGGATTTAGTAGGTTAATAGGTCACAAACTACATGAAATAGACGAAATTTAATAGTTTAGTGATTTAATAGCAAAAAAAAGATAGCTACACATAATTATAAAAAAGTGAAAGTTTGCTACATTTCTAAGCAATTTGCCCTAAAAAATCAGTTGGACGGTGGAAGTTAATACTATTAATTATAATTACAATCTGTTAATGATAATGATAATTTAGATGCAGACTATGAAATTTCAAGATGCAATAGGAAATGATGATGATGATGATGCATTGTTCATTCAATGATAAGGAATAAAATTAAATCATGTTAAGTTAATCGTGTTCATACAAAGAAAGTTATGTGTCTTTTAAAATAGGAAAAAGACAAAAACTAATTCAGGGACTAATGGTGCAAGTGAAAAATGACGTAAAATACCTGTTGGGATTTTTTGAGTTAAGGACCAATGATGAAAAACCAAAAAATTTGAAATTACTAAAATGCCCGTGGTTGAAAAGTCAAAGTAACGCCAGTTACGTATAACGGGGCTCGAGGTACCAAACGGGTAACAAAAATTAACTTTAGGGATTAACGACATCAACCCTCGTTATCTAGGGACTGAATTTGCAATTGGGCCTAAGTACAAGGACGAACGGTGTTATTTACCCTTAAATAAAATAAGACATAAATGAGGTATTTATAAAACAAATAGGTAAAAAAGGCACCTCCCAATTATATCCGTTACCCAATGTTCGGATTTTTAAAAAATTAAAACAAAATACCAGACCACTGGCTGGCAATGACGGCGCAAGGTTCGGTGTCGTTTTCCCAGAAAACGCCAGGCAAAACGTAAAGTACCGAGCCCTCTAACACTCATCTTCGAATTATTGACTTGACTTATTCTTTGATGACTTGTTCTATAACCCAAAGAACATAAAAAGGTGTTTGACATTGTCTTTGCCATGATATTATTTGCTTATCAAGTTTTCAAAACGCAAATAATCTAGAAGTAATGTTTGGATAACAAAACCCAATAATTACTTTTTTTTACGTTTTTTAGCTTTCAAAACATGGTTTAAAAAAGCACTCAGCATTTGTGGCTGAAAAACGCCATTAACCTCCTACTTACATTGTTAAATTTAAAACGAAAATATTTTATTATTTGTTAAGATGCTCTTTTTGTTCATATTACAAGTTATCAAATTATCTAATTTGACAAACACTTAAAAAAATGATAATCTAATTTTCGCGATATGAAACCACATAAGCAAATCCAAATATTAAATTTCATAATCACTTTTATAACAACTGATTATCTGATTATTCGTTTTTAAAATGAATAATACATTTTCAATAAGCAATCACAAACACCCGCTAATTCCAATAATATGAATTCACCAATCATTCTAGGGATAAGCATATAGACCCGAATCCTAGTATCAAACCAAAACCGTACCGAAACAGTATTGAATCCCAATACACGGTAAGGGATCGGTACCATGTTTCGAGTAAAAAAATCGGGACCACTAATATGGTACTTGTACCAAAACGGGATAGTACCAAAAAATACTCGAATTTTGAATAATCGTGTTTTTCCTTAAACTACTTATCTGAACACCCATTAAACCCGTTATCCTTTCTTTGTTTGCATAATTAGACCCGAATCCTGATCAAAGTTCTGTGTCGACAGTAGTATAAAAGCATTTGGTATTAAAAAAAGAATAAAGTTATAAAGTTATTATAAGGCTCTGTTTGGCACATGATATCTCTATGAATCCCACATTCACCCACATCATTATCACGTTTTGCCTCTTTGAGATTTTGTCTAGGTGCTCACGTCGAACGGGCATGTTTATGTGTCTTGTATAAGCATATGGTAGCTATCTAGATTATGTCTGTGCAAATTGAGTTACTTCATAAATATAAAACCCTATCTGAGTGACTTGAGTTAATAAATAAACACATCCCCTATGTAAGGTGCTTTATTATATGTCTATGCCTAAAACATTACAAAACCAGAAAACGCTTGTATAAAATAAGTTTCTCCACGTCCACGATAAATGATTCTTGTTTTCTCGTTCAGATTGCTTGAGGGCAAGCAATAGCTAAGTGTGAAGGGATTTGATAATGCCTTAATTATACATGTTTTAGGTGGCGTTATTGTATGTATTTATATCATTTCTCATGAACTTTTAGTACTTAATGGCATGAAATATGTGCAGGTTCACTTGAAGAATGTCCGAGCTCAAAAAGATCAAATTACAAGTGTTTTTACGTATCAGAAGCAAAGTTAGAAGAAAAGAAATAATAAAATCTAAAATCACATGGAAGTGCGCCGCACTTACTTCCTTGTGTGCCGCACTTGGCAACGAAATAAATGAAAGCAGTTAATCTCTCAAGTCCTCCAGTTTTCTACAAATGTGCGCCGCACTTCTCTTCAGCATTAATGATAATCTAACCGACATAGGCTAAGTACACCGCATAATATATTTTGTGCATCGCACTTTTGGCCTTGCCCAACCTATAAATAGAGAGGATTTCCAAGCCATTTCACATCATCTCATACAATCCAAGATATCTCTCACACACAAATCTCACTCAATTTCTGGAGTTTAATCAAGAAATTCCAGCGAATACGAAGACGGTTTATAGTATTTAATTGTAATTCGGTTTATTAAGATTCGATACTTGTAACGGGTGGTATTTGATCCATTTTCGACCTGAATCTCGTATGTTTCTTATCTATCTACTTAACCTTATGAACTCCGTAGCCATGAGAGGCTAAACCTCTTATGACTACTCGGTGATGCTAATATAATATATAAGCATTTGGAATTATTACGATCTTGTTAATTATAAGCTTATATTGAAATCCTATCGTGTCTTATCTTATCAACTTTGTTCATCAACTTTGATTGTATACGCGTAACGGTATAGGTCAAAAGGCCCGTTATGTGCTATATGATTCTATAGATTTGTCTATTTTACCGTTTCGTTGGAGAAATCCGCTCACGTTATTTGATAAACAAAATAGATTTGATATAATAGTAACTTGATTATTTGAGTGACATATCTAATTAAGCTAACTAATATAAGTCTTAAGTTAAAACAAATTAATTCGTGAAAACGTTTTTTTTGACGAGAAAACTTTTTTATAAGTTAAGTCCTAAAATCTAAGATCCTGGTCATTACTATTGCTTAGGAATTATATGAACTATCAAAGTAGTAATTCTCTTTCATTATTGAATGTTGGTCCCACTTCAACACTTCTATGGATCAAATTCCTTAAGCTTGTTTAAGGTTTAGTTATATTAGATAAATCTAACACAACTATAGTAGAAACTTTGTGTGAATGTATTAAAGATTATGCGGAATCTAATCTTTAATAAGAAGAATTTTCAATAGAACAGTAAAACACAATGAACTCAACAAAACATAAAAGCTCCAATATTATTAAGCAAATAATACGAATACTCTTAAAGTATTAGGGTTACAAAGACCTTGAAGCTATGATAATTCTATGAATGACTTGTTTTGTTTTGATACTCTATGAAAAACTATGTGTTACATTTGTCTCTATGCCCTAGGACCTCCTTTTATACACTAAGAGTCCTAAACGGCTTACAATACTTTCCTAAGTAATCATAATCTTCTAAATAAATAACTTATACATATCTTTTCTTGGATCTTCATCAACCTTCTTTCCATCATCACTTGAAGGTTTAGATCCATCATCATGAGAACTCTTTGGATCTTGGGAAAATGGTGGATCAGCAGTCCATAATGGTAGCAAAATGTAATCTTTGACATGTTTTGTCTCCTTTCTAGCTTGACTTGCATTATCACTTGCTTTTGTACCTGCAAAACCATTAGACTGTGTACCTGCAACAATTGGCTCATAATTCATTGTTCTTGTTAGTGCATCAATATTAAATAGCCAATCTGGTCCACTCCCTGCAACATTAGGTGTACTTTCACTAAACCTAATATGCAAGTTTTCTTCCACTATCCTTGTTCTACTATTGAATACTCTAAAGGCTTTACTATTCAAAGAGTATCCAACAAAGAAACCTTCATCAGCCTTACCATCAAATTTACCTAAGTGATCTATGGTATTGAGAATGGTAACAGGACACCCAAATGGTCTCATAAAACTTAAAGTTGGTGTTCTACCATGAAAAAGTTCATATGGGGTCTTGTTATGAGGCTTAACTACTAACACTCTATTTTGCACATAGCAAGCAGTATTAACTGCTTCTGCCCAAAAAGTAGTTGGCAACTTAGAATCAGCTAGCATAGTCCTAGCAGCCTCAATTAGTGTCCTATTCCTCCTTTCAGCAACTCCATTTTGTTGAGGAGTTCTAGCTACACTAAATTGTCTCAGAATACCCTTCATTTCACAAAACTGATTCATTTCTCTGTTCTTGAACTCAGTTCCATTATCACATCTAATCACCTTAACCTTGTGATCTACTAGATTTTCTATCCTAGTTATAAAGGACTTAAGAATGCCACTAGTCTCATCCTTAGTAGCTAGAAAGAAAACCCATGTAAACCTACTATAATCATATGTGACAACTAGGCAATACATTTTCTTCATAAGGCTTTTTACAAATGTTGGACCAAACAAGTCCATATGCAACAAGTGTAAAGGAAGACTGATTGAGTTCTCTGTTTTGGTCTTACAAGAGGCTCTGTGCTGCTTTCCCTTTTGACAAGCAACACAGGTTTCATCATTTTCAAAAAGTTTGGAAGGTAAACCTCTTACAAGATTTCCCTTAACCAATTTATTCATGGTTTTAAAATTTAAGTGACCTAGCCTTCTATGCCAAAGTTTAGATTCATCAGATGTGGCTTTTGTAAAAAGGCAAGTTAAACCTCTTTTAGGAACTATGTTCTTTAAATCAACACTATACATATTGTTCTTTCTAGGAACTCTAAGTAAAACTTGACTTTCATCAATTAACTTAAAGTTTGGAGATAACACAATACATTCAGTGTCATTAAAAAGAACACTATTCTTTTTATCACACATTTGTGAGACACTAAAGAGATTAAACTTTAACTCTCTCACAAAATACACATTTTCAAAATCTAGATTACCAGTTTTAATGGTACCTTTTCCTGTGATTTTCCCTCCTTTGGGGTTCCCTCCAAAAGCAACATATCCTCCATCTATCTCTTCATAGTCAGTAAGATAGGACATGTTCCCTGTCATGTGCCTTGAACATCCACTATCAATTACTCCTTTATCTTGTAAATTCATTTGTGGATTGCCCTGCACATCAGATAAGAAAATCAGTTTCTTTTGGGGACCCAAGCCATCATTGACTTGGATCTGCCTTGTGCATCAATATAATCAAACTTCTTTAGGGTGATTGATGCACTGTTGTGTTTAGAAACATGGTCTAAAACTTTAGTCTTTGGTTTCTAAACCCAACAAGCTGAGGCCTTAACAACATTAACATTATTTCCCTGAACAGCATTAACTACTGCTTTTGGCCTAGTAGTATTAACATTTTTACCCCTAACAGTATTAATCCTTTGATTAATATTACTGTTTTTAAATGTTGTGTTATTATTAATAGGCCTCTTAACAGTTGAATGTGCTGTTTTAGAAAGATATGACATTGGTCTAGCAACATTCACTGTTGTTTTTGAATGAGCAGTATTAACTTGTCTAGCAGTATTAACTGATACTGCTGTTTTTGAAATATTTTGTCTATCAGTATTAATTGATACTAAGCCAGACTTCATTATTACTGCTCTTGAAACCATGTTCTTTTTAGCACAGGGGTGAGTCTTTTTAGCAAAAATTTGATGATTCACCCTTTGAGCATTGTTTCAAACAGGTTTTACCATCCTTTGATTTTGAAACTATTTTTGATGGTAATTACAATCAACTTGCAAATGATCAAAGCTTCCACACACATAACAAGCCTTATTAAACATCTCAAAATTGCTTCCAAGTCTTTGAGACATCATATTGTTCCAATTTCTTTGATTGCCTCTTGGACTGTGAGTGTTTTGCCTATGTTTCTCAGCTTGTTTAAGCTTCTAGCGGAGTAGTACAGTTATCGTCGATAAAAACCAAATATACTATGATGATCGTTGAAGGACCACGATCGTAATGATATAAGTTAGAAGACTCGCGAACAACCGAAGCTCAAAATCGAAAAACCTGAAACAAGTCGAAATGAACACGTTTTCCCTTTTATACTTATGTATAAATCGCCTAGCCTTTCCTTTGGTATAAATCGCCAAGTAAAGGACGTATATATCGCCTAAGGATGCTCGGTATAAATCGCCCTTGTTTTTTTTCTATATATAAATCGCCCTAGTTAGACTTGTATAAATCGCCCTAGTTCTTCGATGTATAAATAGCCGAAGTTTGGTGAATGGTATAAATCACCCTCTTTTGTGTATGTATAAATTGCCCTATGTTGCTCGATGGTATAAATCGCCCTTGTTGGTCGATGTATAAACCTCCCACACACAAACAAAGCGTATGGTGTACCAGTTCTTGTCTTTTTACATAAACCAACAAAAACGTCCTTGTGTTCAAACCGTGGACCACAAAGAAGATAAGCCAGCCCAGAAAATAAGCACTCCAAATAAGTTGATTTACACCACCATAAGCCACGAACTAAGAGAACAAATAAGCTACAAAAGAACTTCTAATAAGCTACTTATAGTTTTGTGACGTAAATATTAAAGCTTTTTGAGTTGAAAACGAAGTAGAAAAAAAACTAAAAACTAGTAAACAACCCCGTGACTAGATAAGCTCACAATAAGCTTAAAAAAGCTGTTACAAGCCACACAATAAGCCACGAGAAGAAGTGAACAAATAAGAGTATAAAGCAAAAGAAAATAATTCCTTAAACGTTGCTATATATGGTTGATAACAGCATAAGAAGTTTTCAAAATGAAACAAGCAAGAACCAAACGTAGTCGTACCCTCAAAAAGCCCAAAATAGAGCTAGTATAAAGCCCAAATGAATCGCATACAATTGTTAAGATAAAGCTAGTTTTGGTTTATAAAAAACATAAGAATTTTTTATTTGTATCAAAATAAGCAAAAGAAAGAAAAAAATTAAGCCGTGTCAAATAAGATTATCCAATAAGCTCACAACAACAACACCACTAAACCTACTTGAGGCGAGTGATACCACTTGTAAGAACCAAGAATCACTTCACTTCACAATGATTGAACCAAGAAAATAATATGAGAATGATAAGAAAAGTAGAGAGGTGTTAGAGAGAGAGAAAGTAGAAAGAAAGAAAGAGACATTACAGAGTCTAGTACGTCTTTCTTTTGATTGCTTTACGGAAAATAGCTAACTAATACTAGCTTTCCGTATTATTGTGTATCAATATCAACTTCATATGTTTACAAGTCAATGTAGTGGCGTTTTCACTTGTCACCAATGGAACCACTCCTTGAAATTAAAGGCACTAGCCCATCATTTACTTCATAACTTTTGGCCTTTTTGTATCCTACTTTAGAATCTAACTTTATTATGACTTGTAACTGTTCTTGTATCTTTCTAGACGTCTTCGTGACATTAGGAGCATCTTTTCGTATAGATGACTCATGTTTCGCAGCAAGTACCTTGAGATTATGACATTTCAGGTTGAAAAAAGGGGTGACAATCAAGTCATGTTCAGATTGACATGTTTGGCTTCGCGAGTTGACGAGTTATTATAACCACTACTCAAACACGACCAATTTATTAATTGTGTCGAAAAACTCAACACATACCTACATAACACGTGTAAGCTATTTAATTAAATAGGATAAGCGGTCAATGCAAAAACGATATAAGAATCTAAAAATTGATAAACATAAAAAATAATTATACGACAATTTCAATGATATATATGTTATAATCGTAATTCACTCATATTAACTACATAACAAAATACATTTAATCAAAATTCAAAACAAAATCCAAGTTACATATTTTATTTTTATGAGCTATGCTACATCCACAAAAGAACCATAAAGAAATATCCACAAAGTGAGGTGACATTTTTTGATTGGTGGTTTTTTAAATAATTTCTCTCTCTTATCTTTGATTAACCAATCAAAACATGACACCTCATGTTTGTGGATATTTCTTTGTGGTCTTTTTGTGGATGTAGCATATTCCTATTTTTATAGGCTTATATATACTTAAACAAGTTCACAAGTTGATATGTTTAACACATACTCAACCCAAACATGACCTATTTATTAAACGAGTTAGATGAGTTGACATGCGTTTGACCCAAATTTGTTTATCTTCAACAAAAACATGTTTAACTTCGTATCGAGTTCAAGTCGTTATCGTGTCATGTCGAAAATTGCCACTTAGTTGAAACTAAGTTAACAATTCGAATTTGATAACATATCCTTATTTTGGATTTATGCTCATTTTGTCAACATAATGAAGTAAAAATTTCCACATGGTAGGGAGATGGGGACTAAACGGGCTGACTTTCCTTTTGGCTATGAGGTATGTTCTTCGATCAAATATCTCTTCCGAAACTAAATATAACAAAAGCATTGATCGATATTTCTAATTATATAGCTAAATCTGTGTGGCAGCATACTATTGATGACACGAGAAAGATCAAAGGCGGAGTTATGTGAGGACCAAAGAGGGTGGTGGCCCCCACAGCTTGAAATACCATACATAGTTTTGTTTAGTAGTTGCAATATAGTATAAGAATTCATAAGTTTGGCACTTATAAAATAAATGTATATACATTTTGGCCTCTCTGTATAAACCGTGTAGCTCCGCCACTAAGAAAGACCAACTTCTTTATAAACCAATAAACGAGCACGCAGGATTGTAGGACTCACTTTACAACGAACCGATAAACTAAAAACATATTTCTATAAGTATTTTAAATACATGTCGGAAGCATTGCGATATTGGGCTCGTTTTGTTCGTAATTGGACGATCTTTTCAGCGACATTTTTTTCCGAATGATTCGATAAAGATGCGTTCAAGATTTGATAAATAAAATTTGTTATATTAAAAAGTAGTGGATAAGTTAAAGTTTAGGGCCGGGTTTGTAACACTTAGCATATTTCAGTGTGCGTTTTGAAATTGTTTTTTTTAATATATATATTAAACTTCAACATTTTTTATATAATCGGACGCACGCCTGAAGCATTTCAATATTGGGCTTGTTTGTTCGTAATTCGACGATCTTTTCAGCGACATTTTTTTCCGAATAAATCGATAGATATGTATTTCATAATTGATAAATAAAGTTTGTTTTATTAAAAAATGTAAATAGATTAAAGTTCATTATGCGTTTTGAAAATTGCTTTTAAAAAAATATTGTTTCCACTGTTGATGAACAGTGATTTTTGAATATTTTATTCTGTTACTATTCACAACCTACTGATGTTTATCTATACTACTATATAAAGCATTTATAATGTGGGACCCATTAAAAATTAAGATAAGGAGGTGCAATCTTGACCATCCATCTCATTTTAAGGAATCACATCATAAAGTGACATGTGTCACATTTTGATTAAAAAACACCTTTATTTTCAAATTGAAATATCTTTTTATCAATTTAATTTTATTATGATCTAATTTCACTATATTTTTTAAAATTTTATGCTCTTTAATTTAACATCCATTTTGATATATTTTTATAATTTTGTTTTTTACATTTTTAGTGGTTTATTTTATGTTGATTTATATTTTTTACAACTTTAACCTTAATTAAATATAAACT
>BQNB010117782.1:9682-21115 GCA_026074375.1 Tanacetum coccineum
TGAGGTTTTCGGCTAAATCAGTTTCGGCCCGATCTAGTCTTTTTCAGTCCGGTCTGATGTTTAGACCATGATCAGCCCTATCCTAGACTAAGATAGCCACTCCTCTACTATGTTCAACTGTCAATCCGTGATCACATCAACCCAAGAAAATAGCCTCATGTTTAAAGTGTTGCTTTTTTTTTGCTATATGGGTTTTTTTTTAATATAATGGGTTGTACGTTTGTGACCATATCGATTATTTTAAAGTTATTAGGTATAGAAGATGTTTCCGCTTGTATTTTTTTATCTGAATAAATCGGAACTTTTGTAATATTTTTTTCCCTCCTACTTTGTGCATAATTTTTTTTTTTTAAATTAAAAAAAAAAAAACTAAAATCGGGCTGACCCAAAATAAGAGCCCGATACTGTAGCACCTGACCCACTGTCAAAACGACAGTGTATTAGTCGGCTAATGTGTATATTTATAATTTGTTTATTTACTGTACACTGACACAATCACATAGGCATGTGGGAGGCGCGAATGAAACTAAAACGTGCCATAAAGTCTGAGTGTGTCATGATTCATTTTGATAAATTGAGTGAATATGGTATGGATTAATAAACGAGATGTAAAAATAAAATTATTGTTTAGCCCTGGCCCTCCTAATAAAATACTCTAGCTCGGTATAAGTACATCTTGAAACCCAATGAAACCATAACCCACAACGGCGCTTCTCTTCACTCCATTTATTCCGATCAGATCGTCGTCACTACCGGTCCGTTGTCATTCTCTGGTGTTTGACCTCCTTTGCTTAGGTGTGGTTATGTATCTTGATTTTTAAAATTTAATTATATATATCAAGTTTTGGGGTTTTCTAGTTTGATTGGTTTTTTTTTCTATCTTGATTCAATTTTAGTTTGGTTAATGTCCAGATCTCAATATTCTTGATGTAAGATTTCATATTAGAAAGAATATTATGTCTAGTAAATGTGTTACTGATATGCAGGTGCCATTTTTTAAGTATGATTTTTTTTTCTAATCAATTTGGTTATGCATATTTAAGCATTTTTTTGAACTAGCATATTTAAGCTATATCTACTTATATGTAGGCAAACATGTACCTGAATTTTCTACAATCTCTAACTTGTTCATCATTTATTTAGGGACGGCCAATTTCCTATATGTGTTATTCGTTAAAGTCAAATGCTATTATTTAAGAGTTTAATTATTTTATTTATTTTTGTATCATTCAGGAAAGGAACACTGCGATTTTTGACATAAACATGAAAGAGAAGTCTAGATGACTTTATAGAATTATGCACTAGGTTTGGCATAAAGAAGTTTCCGGGTGGGCAAGTGGTTGATGATTTAATAAAGACCCATCTCTATAGGTCAAATGAGATCATCTTAGATCATGGAGAAACATGGATAAACAACAAAAGGAAAAGTTTCTACGAGGGCCCGTTGATGAGGTTTACGAGGAGAGGTAATACCCTTTACAACTTGAAAGTTAAGGCTTTTCGTATATGATTGTGGCGTCATATGCTTCTTTGGATGACAAGAAGTGGATGATTATTATTATCTTAGCATTTGAAAGATGCGAATGGGATTTTGAAAATTTTGTCAATCATAATATATTTAGTGACCTACAAAATACTTCACAGCCACTTCGCTCGGGTATTTTGAGGTATTTTCTATAACTTGTAAGGTAACAAATTTGTTAAATTGTGTAATTTCACATATTATTAAATTTACTTTATCAATTACTAACTAGAGGGATCTAGCTCTTGAAGTTTATAGCTTACATGCAAATGGAATTGCTCACGGTTATCTTAATTCAAAAATGTGTTTGTTTGGTATAGTTAGCTTTGGCTTATGATTGTATCTCATAAACACGTTTTTTGGGTTAAGATGACCGTGAGTAACTCCATTTGCATATAAGCTATAACTTCATTAGCTAGATCCGTGCAGTTAGTAATTGACAAAGTAAATTTAATAACTTGTGAAAATACTCAATTTAACAAATTTGTTATGATACAAGTTGTAGAAAATACCTCTAAATACCCGAGCTTGTGAAGTATTTTGTGAGACACTAAATGTATTATGGTTCGACAAAATTTTCAAAATCTCATTCACATCTTTCGAATGCAAGATAATAATAATCATCCACTTCTTGTCATCCAAAGAAGCATATGATACCACAATCATATGTGAAAAGCCTCGGTTAGTAATTGACAAAGTAAATTTAATAACTTGTGAAAATACTCAATTTAACAAATTTGTTATGATACAAGTTATAGAAAATACCCGAGCGAAGTGGTTGTGTAGTATTTTGTGAGACACTAAATGTATTATGGTTCGACAAAATTTTCAAAATCTCATTCGCATCTTTCGAATGCAAGATAATAATAATCATCCACTTCTTGTCATCCAAAGAAGCGTATGATACCACAATCATATGTGAAAAGCCTCAATTTTCTTATGTTGTGAAGGGTATTGCCTCTCCTCGTAAACATCTGCCAACACGCCCTTGTATCCTTTTGTAGTTTGTCGATGATCTTGTTTGACCGATAGAGATTCATCCATATTAAATCATCAACCATTCTATCACTCGGAAACTTCGTTATGCCAAACCTAGTGCATAAGTCACCTTGAATATGGGGAAGCAACCTCAAATTTTAACTACGACAGGTTAGGTAAAGAAAAGATGATGTCGTATTGGTGCCTCTTTATCGTGAACATCTGGTGTGTGCTATTGCTACCGTGTTGATAGTCAAATGCAAAATCAGAAGTGGTGCACTCAACCTTGATAATACGAGCACAATAAGTTTTTTTTTTTTTTTTTTTTTTTTAAGATGATAACTTGCGAGAAAGAGTTGTTAGCCTTGTGTCATTGAAATAGAGATATTGCATAAAGAACACATAAACATATTTTAAACAAACATAAGTTCAGTAAACATTGAAGGTCTCGTTCATATACAATAAAGAGTAAACGATTAATAATTAATAAAACGTTACCATACATACATAATACTAGGGCTAGGGCTAACGTTCAATGAATATTTCATCAACCGTTCGGTAAAAAGTTCGTTTATGTTCGTTTATTTATTAAATATTTGAAGATGAACATTATTTTTCGTTCGTTTAGTTAAATGAACGAACATGAACAAAAGTCACGTTTGTTTGTTTATGTTCGTGAACGTCCAATTATGCGTTCATTTATGTTCTTTTATGTTCATTTATTTGTTTATCTTCGTATATTATATCTTTTAATGTATGCTTTTAAAACTGTGGAAACAAAACAACACTTATAAAATAAAATATTATGCACAGTTTGATATAGTTTATTTTTTTTTTCTACATTCACTTATGTTCGATCGTTTATGTTTGTTTAAGGTCCGTTTAGTTTCTTAATGAACGAACATGAACAACTCATTTTTTTAATAAACGAACATCAATAAGAAATTTCGTTCACTTAAGCGTTCGTGTCCGTTTATTTGTCCGGTTAAAATTAAATGAACGAACATGAACAAGGCCCTGTTTCGTTTACATAATACATTAAAATATTTTATTATAAATCATAGCCGCATGTTTTGATGCTTAATTCATTAAAATAATGACACCATAGACTATCCAACAATGTAGCCAAAGAAGTTAAAATTATGTCATGTAAATTAACTCCATAAAGCGTTAGTGAAAATTGAATCTTCACCTGCAACTCTAAACTGAATTATGAATTATATATTAGCAGGAAGAATTCAACAATACAATATCCTAAATGACATAAATTCAAGAATATTGATCCAAATAATGTTATAGCCAGCAAGTTGATTTCATACTAAATGCCTTCAATTGTTCGGGAGAAGGACATACATCAAAATGACTTTGTTGATTCCATACTAGCGAATGGTTACATCTCCCTCATAGAATATCCTTACATTAGGAGCCAAATTTGGAGCATGGTGATGAATCTATTTCCGGGTAGCGTACAAGGTCATCACAAGTTGTGGAAACTTGCCACCAAAATAGCCTAACATCTCTTCTTTTGTCATGCCAACTTTCTCACGAACATCTTTGTCCATCTCGCCGTGATGGTTAAATGCGTTGTGAACAATTCGTACAAGGCTACACCCTTTTCCAAAATCATATGAAGATCCCAAATTAGCTCTGGCCGCAACCCTTTTGCTCGCAAATTTTGTTTACATGTCGGTAGGGGTGAGCGGACCGGACCGAACGTATTTTGATCCGGTCCTCGGTTCGGGGTTTTTGTTACTTTCGGTCTCGGTCCGACCAAAAACATGATTATGCCGTGTAGGACCGGACCGAAGACCGACCCGGACCATACCATTTCGGTCCGGTCCTCGGTCCGGCATTTTGGACCAACTCGGTCCTCGGTCCGGTCCGGTCCTTGGACCGTGCTCACCCCTACATGTCGGCATTCCAACGCCTTATAAACACATTGTGGGCAATGAATGCTTGATCTACAGTGTGAGAGCTATCCCTGTGTCTCGAGCTATCCCTGTGTCTCTCTACTGTAGGTGGTGATGAATTGAATGACTGTGTGGGTATCCCAGAGCCATGGATTTACCAGCACCTCGCACCTCCTCTTGGATACTATGGGAGGATTGTACAAGATTAACATTTATCAACAACTATAGATGGTAAATCCATGAATCTGAGATACACATAAAGTCATTCAATTCATCATCACCTAGAGTAGAGAGACACAGGGATAATCAAGCATTCATTGCCCGTAATGTGTTTACATGGCGTTGGAATGCCGACAATCATACAAGACTTGTGTGCAAAAGGGTTACGGCCATAGCTAATTTGGGATCTTCATATACAACTAACACAATCCTGCCCGAGCATGGTAAGGGTAATTTGGGGATCTTCATATGATTTGTGTGAAAAGGGTCGCAGACGCAGTTTAACCATCACGACGAGATGGACAAAGATGTTCGTGAAAAAGTTGGCATGACTAAAGAAGAGATGTTAGGCTATTTTGGTGGCAAGTTTTCACAACTTGTGATGACCTTGTCCGCTTACAATGGAATGGAGATTCATAAACAAACGGCCCCAATTCGACCCTAAGTCTAATTAATTACCCCTAACTAAGGATCTTCCCTATACACGTGGAGATGTGAGCATTCGCGAGTATGGAATCAACGACGTAATTTTCCTGTCTGTGGTCCCTAACAATTGAAGTCATTTAGTATAGAATTAATTTGCTGGCTGTAACATTATTTCGATCAATATTGTAGAATTTGTCATTTAGGATATTGTATTGTTCAATTCTTCTTGCTAATATAGAGTTCTGATTAGAGTTGTTGTAGGTCAAGATCCTAACGCTTGCGTTCGAGAGTTAATTTACATGACACAGTTTTAACTTTTTTAGCTACGTTGTTGGATACGGTCTATGGTGTCATTATTTTAATGAATTAACCATCAAAACATGCGGCTATGATTTATCATAAAATAATTTGTAGGTCAAGATCCTAACGCTTGCGTTCTGGAGTTAATTTACATGACACAGTTTTAACTTTTTAGGCTACGTTGTTGGATACGGTCTATGGTGTCATTATTTTAATAAATTAACCATCAAAACATGCGGCTATGATTTATAATAAAATATTTTGTATGTATAGTTACGTTTTATTAATCGTTTACTCTATTGTATATGAACGACACCTTCAATGTTTAGGTACTAGTTGTCCTTGAACTTCTGTTTGT
Source organism: Tanacetum coccineum (assembly GCA_026074375.1). Lineage (NCBI taxonomy): Eukaryota > Viridiplantae > Streptophyta > Magnoliopsida > Asterales > Asteraceae > Tanacetum > Tanacetum coccineum. The sequence goes on from BQNB010117782.1 coordinate 15,396, forward strand.
GTTTGTTTAAGTGTTCTTTGTGCAATATCTATTTCAATACTAATATTTCGTGTCATATGTAAGGGTATTATTGTAATCATGTCATTTTTATTTCAGTTCTTTTCTTTACTTTAATTATAACTTGAGAACACAACATAATTTGATTAGTTATTTTCCTCTCTATTTTTTAAAAGAAACTTGAAAGATATTGTAATCATGTCATTCGTTTTAATTATCGTTTTACTCTTTATTGTATATAAAACGAAACCTTCAATGTTATAGTTACAAGTTTCCACTTGAACTTCTGTTTGGTGCTTGTTAAGATCTGTTTAATGTTCTTTAATTGCAATATCTATTTCAAAACTAATATTTCGTTCATATATAAGGTATTATTGTAATCAGTCAACCTTTTTTTTTATCAGTTCTTTCATTATACTTTTAATTATAACTTTGAGTTGGGTATTATTGTAATCATGTCATCTTTTTTCAGTTCTTTTCTTTTCTTTATTTAAAGTAGATATTATATTGTATATTTTGTGTTGTCGGCCTATTGGCCCGAGCCCATAGTCTAGAAGGTTCCTTTGTATCCTATATATATAGGTTGGCTATTATCAATTGTAATCAAGCAATCAATCAAAGCAAATCAATATCCTTTATGGTAATTAGAGCCTAATATCAATCTTCCTCTAATTCTCTCATTTTTCTCTCATAACACGCTCCTCACCTCTCCCTCCCATTAAATATATATATATATATATAAAATAAAAAAATAATATTGTTCATCGTTACTGTTCATCGGCGGATATATATATATAAAAAATAAAAAAATAATATTGTTCATCGTTACTGTTCATCGGCGGGTACTGTTTATGGACAGGTATTGTTCATCGAAAAAAAAAACTTATGGCTTGGTATATGGATACCGCAGCAACCTCTCACCTTTCATCTCACACCGGTAACCTTCAAACCTCTTCTCTTAATCGTAATTTTCATTCAGTTATTGTCGGAAATGGGTCATTTATACCTGTCACCCACTCTGGACATCTACAAATCCCTAATCCATATCACCCACTCCACCTTAAAAATGTTCTTGTCACACCCAATATAATTAAAAACCTTGTTTCTGTACGGAAATTCACCACTGATAATAAATGCTCCATTGATTTTGATCTTTATGGTTTCATTGTACGAGATTATCATACCCGCCAAACCCTCCTTCGTTGTGACAGCACGGGTGATCTATACCCCTTACATGCTGCCGCCTCAGCCTTTGCCCTACTTACTAATAATCATTCCCTTTGGCATCAACGTCTTGGTCACCCCGGTGATAATGTAATTCAAACCCTGTCATCACGTGGCCTTGTGTCGTGCCTGCCAATTAGGGAAACAAACAAAACTTCCCTATCAACGATCTACCTCTATTGTCACATCTCCCTTCGACATTATTCACTCAGACCTTTGGACATCTCCTGTCTCTAGCATGAGTGGATATAAATACTATGTCCTTTTCTTAGATCACTATTCACATTTTTTGTGGGTCTACCCACTTCATAGAAAATCTGATGCACAGTCAAAACTTCTACACTTTCGTGCATTTGTAAAAACCCAATTCAACCGTGAAATCAAAGCTTTTCAATGTGATCATGGTGGAGAATTTGACAACAACACTCTCCATGAATTATTTGCCACTAATGGAATTCAATTTCGTTTCTCATGCCCACGTACATCTCAACAAAATGGTAAATCTGAACGCATGATTCGTACTATCAATAACGTAGTACGTTCTCTCCTCTTTCAAGCCCATCTTCCTCCCGAGTATTGGGTCGAAGCACTACTCACTGCCGCTTACTTAATATCCTCCCCTCCACCTCTATCAACAATGACATCCCTTACACAAAATTATTTAACAAACCAACCTCTTACAATCACCTTCGCATGTTTGGATGCCTTTGTTATCCTTACACCTTTCCACTGCACAAACTTGCCCCTCGTACCACACCATCTATCTTTCTCGGGTACCCTTATAATCATCGCGGATATCGGTGCCTTGACCTAAACACTAACAAAATCATCATTTCTCGTCATGTCACATTTGACGAAACTGTCTTTCCCTTCGGCTCCATGACTCCAACTAAACCCCCCTCATACCAATTCCTAGATGATAATCTCGACACCTCCCCCATTGCACTTCGCCTACTTACCACACCTACTTCTCCTCAACAAACACCACCACAAATAACCCCACAAACAAATCCACAAACAACTCCACAATCAACACCTCCAACTCCTCTATCAACACCATCACCACAAACAACACAGACACCACCAACCACCCCACCACCACCACCACCACCACCACCCACCTCGCAACACCCTATGGTCACACGCTCTAAAGTCGGGATTGTGAAAGCTAACCCCAAATACAACTTACATGTTACTACCTCCTCCCCTATCCCCAAGTCTCCTTTCCATGCCCTTCGAGATCCTAACTGGAAACAAGCTATGTGTGACGAATATAAAGCTCTCATTGACAATAACACATGGGTACTTGTTCCTCGCCCACCAAATGTCAACATTGTCCGCTCTATGTGGTTGTACAAACACAAATATAATGCGGACGGGTCCTTAAATCGGTACAAAGCTCGACTAGTTGCAAATGGTCGTAGTCAACAACAAGGCATCGACTGCGATGAGACATTTAGCCCTGTTGTCAAACCTGCTACCATACGGACTGTTCTTAGCCTTGCAGTTTCTCGACAATGGCCTATTCATCAGTTAGACGTGAAGAATGCATTTCTTCACGGCCATCTTAAAGAGACAGTTTACATGCACCAGCCACCAGGATTTACTGATTCAGCTCATTCTGATTATGTTTGCCTTCTGCAAAAGTCGCTTTATGGCCTTAAGCAGGCCCCCCGAGCTTGGTTTCAACGATTTTCTAGCTATGTTATTCGAGCCGGTTTCTATCACAGCAAAACTGACTCATCTCTTTTCATCTTTCACAAGGGGCCAGACACAGCTTACTTACTACTATACGTGGATGATATCATTCTTACAGCTTCTTCTACTTCACTCCTGCAACGTATCATCTCTTTACTACATGCGGAGTTTGCTATGACAGACCTTGGCCCACTTAACTATTTTCTCGGTATATCTGTCACGCGTACTACCTCTGGCATATTCTTGTCTCAGACAAAATATGCTACCGAGATTCTTGAGCAAGCACAGATGCTTAATTGTAATCCTTGCAGGACCCCAATTGACACCGAGAAGAAGCTTGGACCTGAAGGATCACCGGTCACTGATCCTACTTTATATCGCAGTCTTGCCGGATCACTTCAGTACCTCACTTTTACCCGGCCTGATTTGTCATATGCAGTTCAACAGTTATGTCTTTACATGCATGATCCTCGAGAGCCACACCTTAATGCTATGAAACGTGTTCTTTGTTATCTTCGAGGAACCACTGATCTTGGATTACAGCTATTTCGGTCTACTACATCACAGCTTATTGCATACTCTGATGCTGACTGGGCAGGTTGTCCGGCTACGCGCCGATCTACTTTTGGATACTGTGTTTTTCTTGGTGACAACCTCCTAACGTGGTCCTCCAAACGTCAGGACACGTTGTCTCGTTCTAGTGCTGAGGCTGAATACCGCGGGGTTGCGAATGCTGTAGCTGAGACATCTTGGATTCGCAACCTCCTTCGTGAGCTTCATACCCCACTTTTCACAGCGACCTTGGTCTACTGTGATAATGTCAGTGCTGTATACATGTCTGCAAACCCTGTACAACATCAGCGCACCAAGCATATAGAGATTGACATTCATTTTGTTCGTGACAAAGTAGCAACAGGTCATGTTCGAGTTCTTCATGTCCCTTCTCGATTTCAGTACGCATATATCTTCACAAAAGGACTCCCATATGTAGGTTCCTAATTTCACACACTTATGATCTTAGAGAGAGAAAGTTAGAGAGAGAGAAATGGTTGGGAGAGAACTAGAGAAAAACACACTAAAGAGTGTGTGTCAAATGATTTTTCCAACACCCTCTCCATGTGTGGAGAGGGTTTAAATAGTTCTTATAAAGATGCCCCATAAAACGGGCTGCGGTGTGGGCTTACAGTGGGTAAAGACCCGGCCCACACCATAAATCAAACGATAACTTAATAAAACTACGAGCTATGCTAAACATGAAAATACATGGGGTGACCGAGTCTTTTTCTTAATCCTAACAATCTCCCCCTAAGGGAGGTCACCCCAGAAAACACAATTTGAATTTTAGCATTCTATGAGATGTTCTTCTGACTTTAGCTCGTATACTTTGATTCTTCATTTATTGACTTCATTGTACATCTTGTAGTGGTCCTTGAGCTTTGTTCCTTAGACTTGTGTGATCTTTGAGCTTTCTTTGAGATCATCAGCCACAGTAAATCTCTTAATCATCCTTGTTGTGAAGTATTGCCTCCATGTGATGTTGTGACCTTCGGACCGGCATGCTCACACTTTTCTAGATCATGATAGCAAGCATCAGAGTAGCGGAAGCTGTGTTGTAAGTCTTTCAGCTATCATGATGTCTTTGATTAGGAATATGAAGTGTGAGCATGGGGTTGTGAATTGACATGTCTTTGTCCAGCAGCTGCTACCGTCGGGATTCCTGCAAGTATATGTTAGTAATAAACACACGAAAGTGTCTTTGTTCACTTTCGTTGAATAAGGTTGCAAGAACCACGGTTCCCCGTTTGTCAGTATAAATACTGCCTGTGATCAGGTAGAATTCCAAAGAATCTCCTTGACAGGGTTTCGCAGCTGCGCTAGCCGTTCTCAAACCGGAGCGTCTCAAAGTAGACAAAGCACAGAATGAGTGAACCAGTGGATTAAAACCCACTGATTAATGAGAAATTGATTTGAAAATCAGTCGCGTGTCACTCTGGAAAGAGTTTTGTGACACATCGAGAGTTTTATAATCTAAAGATCAATTTTCATCAGAAACACTTTTGTTTTGAAAGATATACACATTCGATGTGCTAGAAAATTCAGTTGTTGAACACATCGAAAGGTTTTTCAAAAACTACTCGTCAATTCACTTCCTGGAACAAGTTTGATTCATAAAGAATCGCACCATCGTTTCTTTCCAGTTGTCACAAGCTTGATCCTCAAGAGGATCTCACATGTCACCTACCAAGAGCTTGTTTAATGTTGGCTCTAGAAGGATTTCCATCTTCATTGTGAATACTTTCGTATCACTCGGATGTTCTGGCAATACCACGAGGATAATGCGAAGGACTCTTAAAATCTTTACTTGTTGTCACAGTGTGTGAGAAACAAGCACAATATGGATTAGTGTCCTAACAAGATTTTTGGATGATCTCATGGCTCTAGACTCAATAGTGCATTTTTGGTTTTTTGGTAGTCGGAGGCTGGAGCGGACTGCCACCTTTTCAATATCATCTAGCTCGGAGTGAGAGAGACGATAGAAATGTATTGATCTCCGTGAGAAATGAAACAAGAATCCTTTGAGGGATCTTGAGTGGCTAGGGAGGGTTGTGCAGCGTATCATTGGGTCCATGATACTTGTCTTCAATGTCAGCAATCAACCATGTGATTCTGACAGCATATGTAGTGACCCAGTTTCTGCCTAATGTTTAAGGAGGGCTGATTGAGCAGTTTATACACACGTAAAATAATATACTTATAGAGAAATTAAGGAAATCCCCAAGTATCCCTTGGACAATTCCACT
>BQNB010117783.1:0-10755 GCA_026074375.1 Tanacetum coccineum
AAATGTCTTAGAATATCTTAGAATATGTGTATATAGAAGGGTATGGGTTGTAGAAAATTTGATATGGGTTTGTGTGGAGTGTGTTTGTGTGCCGTAGCATATGGAGAGAAAAAGAGGGTGTTTTTGTTTGATTTTTGTTAAGTGTTGGTGATGTATGTGTTAGTTGCTAGTATATAAGATGTATATAGGATGAAATCTTAGTCAAAAGTCCAAGCATGGCTCAAATCATGGTCATGGTGATGGTTAGTAGTCAAAGCATGCTAGGTATGGTGTCATGAAGAAGTATGGTGTGTCATAAGGTGGTATGGCATAAACTTGACCCATGTGTAAGACTTAGGAAATTTTTCATGTATATCTTAGTACATGTGCAAGTAAATTCGGCAAAACAAAGAGGTATATGATATATTTATGTAATTTTTATGTATTGGGTATAAAAGTGGGTATTTGTTGAAGCGTAGGAAAGTTTTTGTGGTTCCGGGAGTGCCTAAACGCAATTTATCGCGAAACGTATACACTTTACGTATCCGATAAAAATAAAATGAACAAAGTTATTAATTATCCTCAAAATAATTATATAACCCTTGCTTGATGTAAACATTTAATTGTTTGATGCCCGTTTACATTGAACGCTAATTTTTGGCGTACGCGATTTAACTTAACGTTTACAATTTTAAGCAAACACGTACAATAATAAAAATAAATAGTACATTTATTGACGTCGTCAAAGACTTGAAAACACAGGGTGTTATATGCTTCTTCCATATTTACATAGTACGGGTATGTTTTTTTTTGTTCATTTGTGTAAGTTTGATTATGTTTTAGGCGTGTAAGATTTTGGAAGTGATGTCTTGCATATGATGTTTGGAAGATGTATTGCATGTGTTGTTTGGAATTGGTATTTTTTACTTATCCTTTTTGGTTAACTTCCACAGGTTTAGAGCTGTGATTTGGGTTTAGTTTTGTTGTTGTTGTTCATACGTGTAAGTTATTGTTGTTCATATGTGTAAGTTTGATTATGTTTTAGGCGTACAAGATTCTAAAAATGATGCAGATGTTTGAAAGATGTATTCCATGTGCTGTTTGGAGTGTGTTTTTTTTTGCTTATCTTTTTTGTTGAACTTCTATGGATTTTGAGCTGCGATTTGGGTTCTAGGATATTTGGGTTGGTGTTAAAAATATTGCATTGGCAGCCGAGGGTATATTTCTTGTTGTTGTTGCTATTGATGTTGATGTTGCCGTTGCTGTTCATTTGTGTAAGTTTGATTATTTTTTAGGCATGTAATGTTTTGGAAATGGTCTATTGCAAGTGGTGTTTGGAAGTGCTTTGGGTTGTTTTTTAGTTGCTTTTTTCAGTTCCTTAGTTTTAGGTGGCAATTTGGGTTCTAAGACGTTTATGATGGCCATGTTTTCTACCATTTTTCAAAATTATGGATTTTTGATTCATTGCACATTGACATGAGGCGTAAGTATTGAATTTGATTTTCTCTTTTTAGCTATATGAATTTTACATAAGTCCTTGATTTGTCTATTAAGCATAATATGTGTTTAAGTGCATTTTGTAGTTGTTATTGTAGCCCTATGTTTGTGTATTTACATTGGCTGGAGAGTTGTAAAAAATTGTTTGATGTATGCTATTTCAAATTGCCTTTTGTTGCCACCGCTTTGCACTTGGTTTTTCACAATGTTTCTTTGACATGTATGAAGCTGATAACTTTTGATAACCAATCATCATTAGTTTTGATGCAATGTTTATTTGGTATTTGGAGTCGTGTACAATTGCAGTGTCTGATTCATCAGACGCTTTGATTTTTCTGTCTCCGATTTTAAGTAGCTAAGATGGAAATCGTTTGATATCGTTCTTCTCTTCTCCAGGCACACATTCGATTGTTGTTTAGTTCTGTCCATTATATGTTGTTTAGGGTTTGTGGCAAGCCTAAATTATAATTAAATTCTTTATTTTACATGTGTTTTTATGTTTGTTGTACGTGTCCGGCTTAAAAAATGAAGGACGGTCTTTGTTTGATAATTTTATGTGTTCAGGGTATGTTTATTGTTTGATTTTGCGATTATGTTTAGCTATATAAAATGAGTGGCCGTTTAAAATGTATCTGAATAGATATAGGCATAAATGTTTGCATCTTAAACTTTTTCTATCTTTCAATGTACCTTCTTGGTTGCCTTTAAATAAAAATATTATTAGGGACATGTTATTCCAGTTGTGTTAATTTTTTCAACTTGATGTATATGACGTTACCATGGGATTTTTGCTCACGGCACAAACACTGGTTTATGGTACGGATGTTGGAAGCGGTAGAGGTACATGTTTAATTTTTAACGCACTCTTCAGATACCTTTATTTATGTTTGGATGACAAAAAACTATTGCACCGGGTACGGTATACGTCTTCAAATGTGCTTGATTTTTTTGGATAATGTTATTAGTATTTTACTCGCATTTGTATTTAAATGTTCGGTGGGATGATTGCAGTTGGATTTCATTACTAAATCTGGATACATCAGTAGCATGCTTCTTCCTTCCCAACTAAACCAATTGGGCCTAATGCGTCGTCAAACTCAACATGGACGAGGTACATTTTTATTAGTTTCATTCGAGAGTATCGCCGATGTGATTGCTATTGGAAAAACTCTATTTTTTCCTTTTTTTGAGGGGGCGTCCTTTTGTTGGATGTTTGACTTATTTTATTTATACAGTGCTCATTATCGTTGCTACTCGACTCAAGATTCTCATTGTTAGAAGACATAGACTTTCTTTAAATGGGAATATGATTTTCGTTTATCACTTTACATGGTTGCGTTTTGAATGTTATTAGCAAGGTGTATTGCCTTGAGTCGTTTATGAAATTAGCATTTTTAAAGTGACACCTTTATAGATGTCGAAGTCTGAAACATCTAACACTTACTCGGATGACACTATTTGTAAAAATTGAAGAGTTGGTGATGACATCAAATAACGTCTATATTATAGCATCATTTATCCTATGTAAATTGCCCATTTTATATAATTATTGCACGAACTGGTACTTAATTGCTTATATTTGTTATTTGCAGTAATTATGGATCAATTGGTGAAGTTTAACTAAAAGGCACGCATTTTAGAGCTTAAACGAAGAAGTCTAAAGACTACTGTTCTGACAACCTAGGGGGTCGCATCACATTTGTTTTTTCCTACAAGATCACGTTTTATAGGATAAAACTCGAGTTCAACTCCAATGCTTTAGGGCAATTTGTTTTGCTTGAAGATATCTAATCAATCCACTCCAATTTTTTTTAGCAACATCAATTAAGCTTAGTTCATCTAGATTGTAACTTCTTACTAAACTAAATGATAATTATATTTAAATTTCTATACCTAAATAAACAAACTTAGAACCAAAATTCTAAATTGAAAATTCACCTTTTACCAATGATAGTGCATCTCTATTAATTTTTTGTCTCATCACTTACTTTAGCGTATTTTTTAGAAGCTTCTTTTATATAAGAATAGTTGAGTTTTAATGGCTTTAACCACTTTCTCATACGACTTTCCAATCTAGTAGCACTCAAGGGTTTTAGAGTAACTCAACATCAATATACGAGTGTAAAAAGACTCCACCGTTTTGTAGAACTAGAAAAGACATTATATATTGTTTGACATGTTCCAAAAAAGAGTTTTGCTTTTTCACAAGAATTTGTCATATCACATAATACTAAATTAAGACAATGACAACCACATGGCATGTAAAAAGCTCTTGGGTTTATATCAAGTAATCTTTTTTGAACACTTTGATGTTTTCCTTTCATATTAGATCCATTATCGTATCCTTGTCCTCTAATATATTTAATATCTAAATCAAGACACTTCAAAACATCTTGTAGTACATTAAAAAGACCTAAACCTGATGTATCTTCAATGACCAAAAACTCTAAAAAAACTCTTGTACCTTTATAGGAGAACTCGATACATCAACACATCTAATAATTAAAGTCATTTGTTCTTGATGACTTACATCGGGAGTGCAATCGAGAATTACAGAATAATATTTTGCCTCTTTTATTTTTTTAATTATTTATGATTTTATCTCGGATGCCAACATCTCAATTAACTCATTCTGAATTTTATGACTTAGATAATGATAGTGAGTTTCTTTGTCTTTAATTCTGCGAAAATGTTCTTTCATGACGGGATCAAACTCAGCAATCATTTGCATTATGCCTAAAAAGTTCCCATTAGATTTTGTATAGAGTTTTTCATTTGAACCACGAAAAGGCACGTCATATTCTGCTAGACATTTCACAAGAGCAATTATTCTAATTAAAACTTCCTTCCAGTGTGTGGTATCTTTTTTATCAATTGTTTGATTTGTACCTAACCTCACCCGTAACTCAGACACAGTTCTCAAATTAATCATATGCTCAGAACTATTTTCATGAAACTTTAAAGTATTGCTAAGATGTTTCCAATCATTTATTCCTTCATTTGCTAATTGACTTCTAGATCGAGCAGTTTTAAATAACTTACAACAAAAACAAAATACTTTATCAAGCTCTTTCGAGTAAATCAACCATTTTCTATCATAAGAATCGCCATTTCGTAACTTACGTACATAGTGTTCACAAGAGAAATGTCTGCCAAATCTATCTTTTGGATAATTTATATTAGTTTCTCTAACGACTCCTTTGCTTACAAGTAACTCTTTTATGTTTGAATCTAAACCATCCCAAACTCTTACATCATAAATATTGTGATTAACTCCATCAACATAGCAATTTTGAGGACTTTTGTAATTTTCTTCAATAGGATTTTCATTATCTTCGCTAACATTAACCTCATCATTGTCTAGATTTTCATTATTTAGAATATTTTCATTATAATCGTTTGCGTTAACCTCATCATTTTCTAAGCTTTCATTGTTTATAGAATTTTCATTATCATCATTGGCGTTAACCTCATTATTTTCTAGGTTTTCATTGTTTATAGGATTTTCATTATCTATATTAACGTTAACATTGTCATTATTTTCTGCAACACTATTATTATTCTTTTTCGTTTTAATTACATACCCATCCATAGAACCGTGTAGAGGTCGTTCAGATTCTAGTTGATTTTTTTTCGTTTTCTATTTTGGGCACCCGACGGTTGTGAACGACGCAACATGATAATCTCGAGTGTAAATTATATAATATTCTATCTACTAAAGCAAGAACAATAAGTATGGAACAATATCACTTCTAAAGCAAGAATAATAATTAATATGGAACAATATCACCTGGTGAAAATTAATGAAGATAAAAAAGATGATCACGTGTTTGTTTGATGCGATGCCTTGATTGTTTTGAATTCGACTGTTTCTGTTTCTTTGATGGCCTGATCGTGTGATCAGTGATGAAGAGAAAAGAAAAAGTATGAAAGTGAATAACTAATATGTATACATATGCCTGTTACGTGATTTATAATAATCCTATTTTGAATTGGTCAAAAGTCATACTACGTGGACTTATATCAGTTACAAAATCCTATTTTGAATTGGTTACGTTATAACAGTTACTCCGTATTAATTTTTAAAATGGGCTATCTTTAAAAATGGGCTTAAATGAGAGTATTATAGGCTAACATGGACTGCTGAGATGTTGCCCCCTCTCGTGGACTGCCCCTGAGCCGTCGCCCTTAAAGCTCATAGGCAAATCCGGGCCTGTGTATATATGTATACTGCATAATGTATGCACTAATTGTTTTTTATATATAATTTCATTCGTTTGTTTGTTTATTTATCTATAGTGCATTACCTCATAACGCGTGTTCATGCGTACTGGTTAACATGCAAATGTATGTTATTGACATTTTCGTCTAGCGGTTGAGTGACATAAAACTTAACCAAAAGTGTGAAGGTTCAAGCCATGTGTGTTTGGAATATTTGTGAGATAGTGTGAGATATAATATTGTATGTAGGTATGCGTACGTAAATTATCTTTTTAAACTAAAATAATAATGTAAATATATATCTATGGAACTTCAGATGTATGTCTATTTTTAAATTAATCAGTTGATGTTTAATTCATGCAGCGACGGAGCCAGTGGGGGGCTGGCGGGTGCTCGGCCCCCCAAACCTGCCTGGCCAAACCACCTCTTAGATCGTGTTTATGATAGAGTACATACTTAGTTTTTGCTAAAAAAATAGAGGTTTGAGTTTGGGTTGGTTTTTTTGATGGAGATTGGAGAAGACGAGTGGATATGTTTTCCATTGTGGGCCCAAGAAATATTTATATCACTTTGACTCTATTTTGATGTAAAATTTTTAGTGTAGCTCCTTCTGCATTTAATACTTGATGAATTTAACCTTGATCTTAAATAAATGTTCAAAATCTTTGGTTGAAGACAAAACACAATTGTTAACAAGAAAAAATTTAATAACAACAATCTATATAGATTTTTTTTTAGGTACGATGCATAATTTTATCTTTTATCTTTTTTTATATCAAAGAAAATGTACTGCATACCTGTTAGTGAACATATCTATAATTCAATGTATAATCAAATGAAACTTAACCTTATTTTGCGAATAATTAATTGTATGTTACTACTTGTAACATAAAAAAAATTACGGGCCCCCCTTAATTCAAATTTCTGACTCCGTCTCTGGGAGGAAGGGCGGCCCCACCCTAAAACAAAGGGCAAGTAAGCAGTATTGAGTGTTTAGATTTAACTGCCTATTTTCTTAACTATTATTGAAGCGGATACGCACTTAAAGTAAGCCGGTACTTGCCTTTCTTAAAGCAACCAAGACGTTTAACCAAGGACGGACCCAAGATTTTCAATGAGGTGTTGCACAAAGAAAATGTTGGGCCAACTAAAGTTACACCATGAGAAACTAAGATAGCACACAAATTTTTGAGAGTTGCACATAACAAAAAAACGGCAATGCTGAATTTTTTTGCACTGTGTGACCTAAAATCGAGTGTAGCCCGTGCTACACCCAGCATCTATGTGGGTTCGTCCCTGCGTTTAACTATACACTAACTTTAGAAACTACTATAAATTTGACTCGAAAATGTAAGATTTAATAACTCTCAAAAGAGAATCTCAAACACCCTATAAATAACAAATGGTTTCAACCCCAAAATGTTACAGGGTACCAATTCTCATAACCTATTAATAGAATGTATATTAATAATCAGTTTAGAAAATCAAAACACATACTTAGTGAGAAATTACTTCAGCTTTATCGTTTCAGACTAAGTGATAATTAGTTTACCGTTTCAGACTTAGTGATAATCAGTTTACCAAGTTTCCACATGTCACTCCAAACAACTTATGCCTTTTTAGGGGGTGTTTGGGTTAGCTCATTCAAAACATTTTTAATATGCTTAGCTCAATAATCTCTATGTACGTTTCAGTTTTATATCAGACGTTATAAACTAAAAAGCATAAATGTGAAGCAGGTACCTTCAACACAACCATAGGCCAAAAGATGGCAAAAAACTGTAGTTGTTCTTCCCTTTGATATACATAACCCTACAGAAGAAATTTTTTTAGTATATATTTATTTATCATCACCGCAACAACTGAATTAACTGTGATGAATAAAAAAATTATCACATATACACTACTTGAACTGGTCTTCCTTTCAGTGAATATAAAGCAACCAAAATAAAGGAATATGCTCATTCACTGAAAAAGGGACTTATCAATAAGAAACTTACCATCGTCATCATACTACATCATGCTTCATCTTTCACACATGAAGGACCGCAGTAAATCAATACCCTGTTCCAAAAACCAACAAAGTTAATGAATTAGTTCGTGTCGCGAAAATATGATACATTGGTGTACATCATATTATATAGCTGTCAAGTTAACTATTGTTATTTACACTTAATTGAATGTGTGATAGTACCTGCAGCGAATGCAGATTCAAAATATTCAATACATCTGCAATAATTAATTCTTCGCAAACAGCTAATGGCGTACTCACGTTGAACATTTCGATGGCTCTGTCTCAGCACACAGGAGGAGACGATAACCCTTTCCAGGTTGTTTTTAGCACCTGCAAAAAATATTTTCCGTAAAGTCAAAAAAAGGGTAAGTCAGCAAGCTTTTTAATACCAAAATCAAACATGCCTATACATGTCACTGGAGCAGTAGTACCAACGGATGACAAAGTTGAAATTTCTCTTCCACAAAAGTCTGAAGCATTAGGTGGCTGGTGAAATATATGGTGTTCCTTGTGACACTGTTAGCTGCAAAAAAAAACCATCCACTATCAGAATTGCTAAACACATACATATACATAAATACTGAAGCAAATGTATACTTACACATGCAAGTGGTGGTTTGGCCACTGACAGTAGTAAAGTCATTCCTTGTCCCGTTAATACAATAGTAAACTCATGAGGCATAGGTGTCGAAACCTAGTTAATACCCCCCTCATTTAGATTTTGCTTGTTAGAACTATCGCCCAAGTGCAAATATTTATCAGACCCGGGACCCAATTTCCTTTTGATTCTCATTTTTTATGACAACAATAAGAAAACAACCCTAAAGAACCAACAGCCATTTTTTAAAAAGTCGCAGCTTATTTCAAACTACTTATCTTAGCTTCTTATCATGAATTCCAAACAACCCCTAACTACAGAATTCTACAAATCACAACCTTACTATTCAACCGAATTATATAAAAAAAGTGATAAAAAGACATACCATTCATGAACACCATCAAACCTGAAACTTTAAATTCCATTGTCTTGGACATATAAATTAATACCCGATCAGTATAGATTTGATATCAAGAAACCTTAGAAGCGAGTTAAATTGATTAGTCAAAACATAATGATCACAATAGTTGAATATGACAATTACACACTCGCATACTCTAAACCCATTATTCATTCGGCATCATCATCCTCAATTATCATAAATAAGGGCTCACAAATCTCTCTCGACAAATGATCACAAATTTCATTCAAGGATTTAATGGTTGAAGTTCGGAGTAGAAATTACCACTATTAATACAGTATATAGGTAAATGAATTGAGGGGTTGCAAATAAAACTTCAACCAACACTTGAAGCTACATTCTTGAAATAAACCTTCAACTTACACTGTTAAAAATAAAGTTTGAACTTCGTATTATATATACATATACTATGATTCGGAAAGAAACGCTGCCGTTTTGGCATGCGTGCTACAGTGCTCGGCCCAATGGGCTCTCACTTTGGGCCGGCCCATTTGACATTTTTTTTTGTTATTCTTTTTCTTTAATTAGGCAACTTTTAAAAAAAAATTGATCGGCACAAAATAGGAAACAAAAGTACTTATTTACTCAGATCAAAAAATATCCGCGACATGAGACCAAACACATAAGCCCATATAAAAAAAATAAACTATTAAACATGAGACCGAAAAAATAAACCCGCACAAAATAATATATAAAAAAATTGCTCGGCACAAAATAGGAAACAAAATTACAAAAGTACTTATTTACTCAGATCAAAAAATATCCGCGACATGAGACCAAACACATAAGCCCATATAAAAAAAACAAACAATTAAACATGGAGACCGAAAAAATAAATACGCACAAAATAATATAAAAAAATTGCTCGACACAAAATAAGAAAAAATAATACAAAAGTACTGATTTATTCAGATCAAAAAATACCCACGACATGACGCCTAACACATAAGCCCGTATAAAAAAAACTATTCAACATGAGACCGGAAAAATAAACCCGCACAAAATAAATAAATTAAAAAAAAATTAACGCCTCGCATCAATTAACGCCCCGCATCAACGCGCGAGCAATCATGCTTAACACATATTTACCCAAATCTCATAAAAAAATAACCCAAATAGCAAAAAAAAAAAAAAAGAATTCAAAAAGTCAAAAATGGACACTTAATATGGGACGGAGGGAGTATTAAACATGAGACCGAAAAAATAATCCCGCACAAAATAATATATAACTATGATCGGAAAGAAACGCTGCCGTTTTGGCATGCGTGCTACAGTGCTAGGCCCAATGGGCTCCCACTTTGGGCCGGCCCATTTGACATTTTTTTTTTGTTTTTCTTTTTCTTTAATTAGGCAACTTTAAAAAAAATTGCTCGGCACAAAATAGGAAACAAAATTACAAAAGTACTTATTTACTCAGATCAAAAAATATCCGCGACATGAGACCAAACACATAAGCCCATATAAAAAAACAAACAATTAAACATGGAGACCGAAAAAATAAATACGCACAAAATAATATAAAAAAAATTGCTCGGCACAAAATAGGAAAAAATAATACAAAAGTACTGATTTATTCAGATCAAAAAATACCCACGACATGACGCCTAACACATAAGCCCGTATAAAAAAACTATTCAACATGAGACCGGAAAAATAAACCCGCACAAAATAAATAAATTAAAAAAAAATTAACGCCTCGCATCAATTAACGCCCCGCATCAACGCGCGAGCAATCATGCTTAACACATATTTACCCAAATCTCATAAAAAAATAACCCAAATAGCAAAAAAAAAAACCCTTTAAACATAAGGCCCAACAAATAAGCCCATATAAGAAAAAAACAAAGTATAAAACTTGAGACCGAAAAATAAACGCCCCGCAGCATCGCGCGGGCAATCACGCTTGTTACATCTAAATAGTTACTTTTAAAAGTTATACTTAGAATGATATCTGAAATACATCATAATCAAAGATATACTTTAAGCAATTATAAGTAAATATTACAGAGTATTAATATAAACAAG
>BQNB010117784.1:0-21115 GCA_026074375.1 Tanacetum coccineum
TGACCTTTTGCCTTGGTCAAGGGCATTCAGTTAGGATCTGTATTAGGGTTGCTATATAAGTATATACTAAGCCACGAACCACGCCATTTAGGATGTAATGCCCTAAGAAATTTCCTAACACAATTCTTGCTAGAAAAACCTTCATCAAGTGCTTTTAGACTAGTAATAAAAGTGTTAAATTTAGAAAAGGCATTATCTATTAATTCCTCTTCTGGAATTATGAATTGTTCATATTGTTGAACAAGAAGATCTATTTTGTTTGCTTTGACTTGATTATTACCTTGATGAGTGATTAACAAAGTATCCTAAATTTCTTTTGCGGTTTGACATATAAAATTTCTTTCATATTCTTTACGTGGTAAAGCATTATAAATTACCATTTTAGCATCATTATTTTTAGCAAGTTTCTTTTTAAGATCATCGTTTTGTTTATGAAAAGGTACAATTTCATCCTTTTTTATTTCGGGATTATTTTTAATAGGAGGAAAATCACCATCGGTAATAACATGCCAAAGATCTAGATCTTTTGACTTCACATAAGTTTCAAATCTATTTATCTCTAATAAATAAATCCATCACTTTCAAATAGTGGTGGTCTTTGCATAGATTTCCCTTCTAAATATTTTTCCGATTCCATAGATCGATTCAAGTTTTAAAATATAATTTATTTTAAAAATCTTGTTTGATGTGGCTCTTGATACCAATTGTGGAAAACTAGAAGGGGGGTTGAATAGTTTACCGCTTTTTAATTTAATGTTTATGTTTGTTTATAAAAACTTAGATTTGACTTTTTGTGAATTCAATACTTGCACAATATGAATAATATAAATAAGTAAGAACAAATAAAGAAATAAGAGATAAGAGTTAGAAAGATCAAACCACAACACAAGGATTTATAGTGGTTCGGTTACGAAGCACCTCTTCGCCCTACTCCACTCCTCGAGCACCTAACTCGAGAGTTTTCTTCACTATGTCAACAAACTCCCTTATGGCGGAGAAAACCGTACACAACTTTCGCTTATATCAATTTCCGACACTAAGCTAGATGTCGAGTTCTAATCTTAGCTAGAACCAATCTATCACGACTTCACAACTTCTTCACTACTTTCACGACTTCACAACACAACTTCACAACTACACAACTTCTTCACGCCTTAGTATTCTTCACCACACTACTTCACTACTTCACTTCTACTTTCACACCTAACTATCACAACTTGGATGAATCACTAAGATTCAACTATACTTACAACAATCACCAAGATCTATCTACTACACAACTTTACAAAATTTACATATAATTTACAAGTTATGATATAGATGCAACAAGATTGCAATACACACTTGAGGTGTAATACTTCTTCACTTGATGATGGAAGTATTCTTCTCTTGCACTTGAGGAATTGAGCTTGGATCACTTGAAAACAAAGCTTTATGATTAAATGATCAAAGGATTTTAATGAGATGTGTGGGCT
Organism: Tanacetum coccineum; assembly: GCA_026074375.1. Classification (NCBI taxonomy): domain Eukaryota; kingdom Viridiplantae; phylum Streptophyta; class Magnoliopsida; order Asterales; family Asteraceae; genus Tanacetum; species Tanacetum coccineum. The sequence goes on from BQNB010117784.1 coordinate 1,476, forward strand.
ATTTTTGATCAGAAAGAATGAGTGCAAAAGGTGAAAAAATAGTGGGGAATAACCTAGTATTTAATAGACAATCTGGAGGAGCGTCTACCTATGGGCGGTCCCCTTAAATAGGTGGGCAATCCCCTTAAAGATAAGGGCCCGCCCGTGTATTTAAGGGGGCTGCCCTAGACTGGGCGCTCCCCAGTTTGTCCTTTTGTGTAGGGAGAATTTTTTGGAACTTTCTAGCCGTTTTAAGTCTAAAAATTTGAATTTCAAAATGTTTATTTTGAATAAAACATTTCTTTTAATTGTAGAAAATGTTTTGTATTGTTTATAAAAATGTTTACAACATTTTATAAAAGTGTGAGGTTGAATAAAAGTTTTCTTTGATCATAAAATGCATTAAGCATTTATTTATTCATACTTTTAAGTGAAATAATTTTTGAAATAAAAATTTACTACTAATTACTTGTTTACGATTAATTTTACATTGAACGTTTTTAATTTTTGTGATTATTAAAACGTAAAGATGTGAAAAATATTAATAATGTTTTAGGCATTATTTCTATCAACAAAGCTGACTGTGAAGAATCGATATCCACTTTCGAGAATCGACGACTTATTTGATCAGTTGCAAGGATCAAGTGTTTACTCGAAGATCGACTTGAGGTATGGTTATCACCAACTTAGAGTTCGTGATGAGGACATTCCAAAGACGGCGTTTAGAACTCGCTATGGACACTAAGAGTTCCAAGTAATGCCTTTTGGATTAACAAACGCACCGACAGTATTCTTGGACTTGATGAATCGGGTGTGTAAACCATACTTAGATAAATTCGTGATTGTTTTTATCAATGACATCTTGATCTACTCCAAGAGTGAGGAAGAGCATGCAGAACATCTTAAGATAATTTTGGAGTTGCTTAAGAAGGAAGAATTGTACGCCAAGTTTTCAAAGTGTGAATTTTGGCTTTTAAAGGTATAATTTCTCGGTCACGTGATCGATAGCGAAGACGGTCACGTGGACCCGGCTAAGATTGAGTCAATCAAGGATTGAGCATCGCCCAAGACTCTGACAAAAAATTGTCAATTTTTAGGTCTTGTCGGCTATTACCGACGATTTATCAAAGGTTTCTCAAAGATTGCTAAACCTATGATGAAGTTGACTCAGAAGAGCGTGAAGTTCGAATGGACCGAAAAGGCAGAAACTGCATTTCAACTGTTGAAACATAAATTGTGTAGTGCTCCGATTTTGGCTTTACCCGAAGGTAGTGAGAACTTCGTGGTTTACTATGATGCTTCTCACAAAGGGTTAGGCGCAGTTCTGATGCAAGGGGAGAAAGTCATAGCTTACGCATCACGCCAACTCAAGATTCACAAGAAGAATTACACTACACATGACTTAGAACTTAGAGCGGTGGTGTTTGCTCTCAAAATGTAGAGACATTATTTTTACGGCACGAAGTGCGTTGTGTTCACTGATCATAAGAGTTTGCAACATATTCTTGATCAGAAGGAGTTGAACATGAGACAACGTAGATGGTTGGAATTGTTGAGTGACTACGATTGTGAAATTAGTTATCATCCAAGAAAGGCAAACGTGGTGGTAGATGCTTTGAGCCGAAAGGAATGAATTAAGCCGCTACGAGTTTGAGCCTTGGTTATGACAATTGGTTTGAACCTTCCCGTGCAAATTTTAAATGCTCAGGTTAAGGCGAGAAAGGAAGAGAATTATGGAACCAAAGATTTATGTGATATGATTAAGAAGCTGGAGCCCCATGCCGATGGAACATTATGTTTGAGGAATAGAAGTTGGATACCTTGTTTTGGTGATTTGAGAACTCTGATTATGCACGAATCGGATAAGTCAAAGTATTCAATTCATCTTGGATCGGATAAGATGTACCAAGACTTGAAGAAACTGTATTGGTGGCCAAATATGAAAGCTAAGATTGCCACCTACGTTAGTAAGTGTCTGACTTGTGCAAAAGTTAAGGCCGAATGCTAAAAACCATCCAGTTTTTTGGTTCAACCTGTGATCCCAGTATGGAAATGGGAGAACATTACAATGGAATTCGGTACGAATTGCCAAAGGACTCCGAGGGGTCAAGATGCAATTTAGGTAATTGTTGACCGACTCACCAAGTCTGCTCATTTCTTACCAATGAAGGAAACTGACTCGATGGAAAAGTTGACAAGACAATACTTAAAGGAAGTAGTCTCAAGACATGGAGTGCCAGTTTTGATTATTTCTGATCAAGATAGTAAGTTTACAACTCATTTTTGGCAATCGTTGAACAAAGCTCTAGGTACTCAATTAGATATGAGTATGGCTTATCACCCGCAGACGGATAGTTAGAGTGAGAGAACCATCCAAACCTTGGAGGACATGCTACGTGCTTGTGTGATTGATTTTGGGAAAGGTTGGGATAGACACCTACCTTTGGTGGAGTTTTCCTACAACAACAGTTACCATACGAGTATCAAAGTTGCACCGTTCGAAGCACTGTACGGCCGAAAATGACGATCTCCTGTCTGTTGGGCTGAGGTTGGAGATGCTCAGCTTACTGGCCTTAAGATTATTCATGAAATCACAGAAAAGATCATCCAAATCAAGAAGCGTATTCAAGAGGCACGTGATAGATAAAAGAGCTACGCCGATAGGAGACCAGAAGCCATTGAAATTTCAAACTGGAGATAAGGTAAAGTTGAAAGTACACCAGTAAAGGGTTCATACGTTTTTGCAACGGGGGAAGCTAAATCCTTGTTATATTGGACCTTTCAAAATCCTTGCTAAAGTGGGAACGGTTGCGTATCGACTTGAACTCCCAGAGCAACTAAGTCGGGTTCATAGTACTTTTTACGTTTCAGATTTGAAGAAGTGTTTCTCCGACGAACCTCTAGCTATTCCGTTAGATGAAATCCAGATTGATGACAAGCTTAATTTCATTGAAGAACCGGTCGAAAACCTAGATCGAGAAGTTAATGAAAAATATGCTAAGTAGTTAGTACTGCTAGTTCATAGTTACTACTTCTAGTGTAACTTAGTACTGCTAGTATATGTTAGTACTGCTAGAGTAAAGTTAGTACTGCTGGTGAAGATTGAAGAAAATATTCTAAGTAGTTACTACTGCTTGTACACAGTTAATGCTACTGGTGTATAAGTTACTACTGCTTGTTAAGAGTTAATGTTGCTGGTACAAAGTTACAACTGCTGAAAGATAAAGATTGCTTGAAGATCAAGATTACTTATGAGATAAGGATTGTTATTTATAGAATAGATCTTTGAGAATATTCAAAATCTTAGGAATATATTGTAAATTGACTAGGACTCCTTGGTGTATAAAAGGAGGTCCTAGGGCATAGAGTTTGATATACAATCTAGAAATCATTTGTTTTGATATCGTTATAGCTTCAAGGTTTTGTAACCCTAATACTAGTTAGAGTATTCGTATTAATATATTGAAGCTTTGTTTGTTAATCTGTGTGTTCATTAGAATTATTGTTCTATTGCATATTGTTTTTATTGATCAAAGATTAGATACCGCATAGTCTTTGATATATTTTACAAAGTTTCTACCATAGTTGTGTAGGATTTATCTTGCATAACTAAACCTTACAAAAGCTAATGAATTCAAGATCCATTCAACTGGGATCAACAATCAAGGAATATTCCTTTCAGCTCATAGGCGTTCTTTCTATTAACCGTAATGCTTGTAATCCCTGAATAGTAATCTGCTTGGTCATTAGCCATGATTTTTCTTGTTGTTGATTTTGCTTCTTTGTCTGCCATCTCTTCTTCAATCAACTAGCTCTGATAAGTATGATCTACCACAAAGGTAAAAATATCAGCAGGATTTAATCTGAAGAAAGATAAAAAAAATTAAGCACGAAATCAAACACGAAAAATTTCAGCTTCTGTTTCAGATGATCGATACGCCATACTCAATTGAAGTGAATACGCCATATTAATCTGTTCAAAGAATACGCTGTATTAGACAGAAAGTTGGATACGCCGTATCCAATGGAAGTGAATACGCCGTATCAGTTTATCGACCAAAACAGTGTATTAGAGAAAACAATTAAACACACAAATATACATAATTATACACTAATCTAAATTACACTAATTCTAAGGGTTAGATCTAATCTAATGTTAAAAACCAAAATATCAAATAAAAATCAAGATTAATTCTCACTCCTCGGCAACGGCGCCAAAAACTTGATGTGTCGTTGTGTGGTTGTAAATTATGATTCAAGTTTTAAATTTATATTTTGTCGACTTAACCAAAATCAACACTTTAACGAGCAGTGTACCCGGTCGGTGGTAGTTTCGTGGAAAGTAGGGTGTCGATCACTAAGAGCGAGAAACACTTTCAATTTATTAATACTTTGGTTTTTCTAATCTAAGTTAGTCTAATCTATGCTAAACCTATGTTAATCCTAAATCTAATAGATAAAGGAGGGTTTTCAGCCTGAGAGACTGGCACGGGTTTAGTGGTGACTAAAACCAATTCAAGACACTAAAACACACGCAAGCTTTCACACCCCGTAAACTTTAGGTCAATATTTTAAACTTTTCCGATCATTATTTTCGACTTTTATACGTTACGTTTGAATCTAGTAGTTTACCGAGAAGTTAACCCGCGTAAATTTGAAAAACGTCATCGGATGCGTTCCGACTTCAGATTATGATTAGTCTAGATATTATATGCATTATTTTATCTTTTCTAAGTGTTTCATAGATTACGATCACTTCCGATACTTATTTTTTACGTTTTAGCGTATAATTTACGTTTTTCGCGCTTTTGATCAAACGAAACCCCAGAAACCCGAAATCTTTTCGTGTAAACTTTAGTTATCGTTTATCTCGTGTTGATAAGTCAAAAATTTCATTCATGCCCCCCTATTATTATTTGGGACGCCTAAACCCAAACCAAAACAACCATAAGCTTTGAAATTAAATCAAAGGCATTTTTTTAAAGTCCCATGCATGTGTATGAAAGTGACACATAAGGAAGTCCATCTCATGCACACATAACCATCCAAGATCAAGACAAATGTTTACTTACACATTTTCTAAGCTTTGACTAGAAATTCAAACCAATTTTTGTTATACTTGAACCATGGTCCCAAAAATCGAACCATATGGTCCTTGTGGCTTGCCTTTGCCGAACACACACACACACGCCTTTGGTGTGTGTTGATCACTTGATACTCCAAGACTAATGCTCAAAAACCTAATGATTGGCCTATAAATACATACACATATCATAACTTAGGGTTTCACTCTTCATTTCATAGCCTTAAAAATTTCTCATCCTTCTTCTTTCCCTCTCCTAGCTCACGGCAAACAAACACCCCATCTAAGGTTTCTATATATTTAATATCTTGCATAATCCAAGCATACTAGGTTCATTTCTAAGGTCATATAAGGTGGTTTGAAGTATTGGTTCATTGATTTAAGGGTTTACTTCAATATCTACAAATTAGGGTTTGGTTATTATTTGGGGTTTTTCAAGATCCAAGTCTTCTATCTTCATTCTTGTGTTTTCTTAAGCTTGTTCTTCATTTTGTAAGCTTATATTGAAACTTATACTTTCATTTATACTTTCATTCTACATATGTTTATGTTCTTTCATAGATCTATGATTCCTATGGTGTTTGTGTTGATTTTTCAAAAAGAAATAAAATAACATCTTGACATTTTTTTATAAAAATGAAAGTAACATGTTTTTGACTTTATGATCTTGGTGAGGTGAGTTGAAAAGTGAGTTGCAACAATAGAAATGAAGGGATTAGATTAGTTTTAGGTGTGGTTTTGTTGTGGATTGGTTGTGAATGAAGATTAGGCTAGATTAGGCATTATTGTGAAGTTTGGTGTGATTTTTTAAAGCGTTTGTGAAATATAGTTGCTGATCTGAAATTGTTTTGAGGTTTTTGTCGACATAGGAATGTTTTCATTAGGCGTAAAGGTAGTTTTTGGAGAGCTCGTTTCAAGTAGATAGATTCTTATGTATTGTACACTAAAATCAGACTTAAAACGGCCAAGTTATAGCCAAATAAAACTTGAAACATTTTTCGGCAAAATAATTAATATAGGTGCTGATGTGAATAGTAAAATGAGTTTTTGGACGCTTTCGGGATGATTTGAGCTTTTAAAACATTAGCGAAACATATAGTATAGCATATATATTGATTAGTATCATTAGAAAAGCCGTTAACATATTTTAGAAAAAGCGTTAAAGTTACTAAAAATAGTAAGTTTAGTGAACTTTAGCAAGATAGGCATGGAAGTTAAACGTTTAGGATTTTCTAGTGCGTTTAAGGAAATATGGATTTAGCAAATATAGGGGACGGTATTAACGTCCCGAAACTAAAAACTTTCTTAAAATAGAAACTTACTAAAAATGGTAATTTTTGGTTAAACGCCGAAACTTAACGAAAAACTTCTATAATTTTATTTAGTCACGTTTTGTTAATTAAGTCAAAGTACAAATACGCATGGATGACCTTTTCTCTTATAAACGATTCGTACAAGTTTCATATACTTTCCGTCTTTCTAAGATGCGTCGTTGATTTAGGTCGCAAGTAGGACCTCTTGGCATTATATCTCTTCATTGATATTTATCTCACCATTTGCTAAAGGTGAGTTCATAGCCCCACGTTTTACTATCTTTACTTTACTACTTTGGGGTGAGAAACATTGCTTGTTTTTAAATTATGGACACAGTTACTCTACGTTGCCTTTTTCCTGATTACGTGTTGCCTAAGTTGCGAATAGATCTATTGGGACTAATTATCCCTGTAGCGCTTACTAGATTCGGGAGACATGAATAAACGGATATATACCATGTCAGATTTCACTAGGTGGTCTTGGTCAGATACCTCTAGGGCAATGAATTTCTTGTTTGGCATATAATATGCCGCATCGAATTGAGCTTCGGTGTCATGAGCTTAGCGCAACAGTAAATACTTTTATGTGAAGTTGTATCTGTTATAACTTTCACGTACGTACTGTGAACTTGTGGTCCACTCTTAATACTAAATTCAAACCTATGAATTCACCAACTTTATGTTGACTTTTTAGCATGTTTTTCTCAGGTGCTTAGCTATGGATGTCTTTGCTTGCTTTATGGTGTTGCCTTGCATTGGACTGATTTTCAAGAAATATTATCTACTAATTAAACATCATTGTCAAACTTTAAAACTTTTAATCGCTTCCGCATATTATCTTTGAACCTATGTAAAACTTTAACTATTTTAATTAATGCAACATGTTGATTGTTAACATCCCTTAGAGGTCGTTGTTTGTATCTTGTGTGATGTATATTATGATGTCACGCCCCCGGATACGCGATTCCGTCCAGGCCCCGTTTAGGGGTGTGACAGATTGGTATCCAAAGCCAAGGTTATAGAGAACCAGGTAGTATATCAAGGTCTGGTCTATAACCAGTATGTGATCCTACATGTTCTTACCTGCATACATATATATCTAATAATAATAGCGTATTACACACACACACACACACCATATACATAAGTTTAAAGTATATATCCTATTGCCATAAATACTTTATACATCATTTTGTCATATCATATTTTGCATCATACTTTATTTCTCGGCATTGCTTGCACTTTGCATGGTTTTATATAAAGGGGATTTATATAAACTTTTGCTTGTGTAGGTTATGGCAGCCCCTGTTATTTCTATTTCGTCGGATTCGTCTTAGGAGAGTGTGGGTTCTCACGCCCCACAAGTGATTCTCTTTGGCACTATTCCTACCAGTATCCCTGTTATCCTCGTGGTTCCTACTGAGGTTCCTATCGCATCTGCTGATCCATTAGTTGCACCGGAGTTGGGAGCAGTTTTTGTCATCTTACCTACCGGAGTGCTCGATTTGGTGGATTATTCATCTTCTTCTAATTCTAATCCATCATAGGATTCTTTGCCTGTAACACCAGAGTTACCATTGGTTTCACCCTTCTTATGTTCTGATGACTCAGAGGCGGACAGTGAGTCCGAGCCAGCTGAGCAGAGACCTGAGAGGCATGAGTCTCTTACACCATTATATGAGTTTCTACTTACACCTGTTGTTGGGAATTTTAGAATTCATGAAGGACTGACATGTGAAAGATAAAGGACTTAAATTTTACGAGTTGCACAAGAAGGAAACCAGACCAAGATATGCTAAAGAAGGAAACAAGACCAAGATTAATGTTGATTGAAATTAACATTAATGTTGAAGATATAAATTAGTCAAACATTAATGTGATAATTAATGTTAATTAATTAGTTTCCTAATTGTATTATGTTTTCTTTTGAAACAATAGGGACCAAATTGTTATTTTCACAAGTGTAAACTCTAATCCCTCTAGTATATAAAGAGGGGTAGGGGTCTTAGTTTAGGGCACCTTTCCTTCACTCACATACACACGTGTAGTTTACACCACATTTCACATTGTTGTTGCTTCAAGGTGTTAAAACCCAATCACTATTTTAGAGTGATCGTATTAATATATTGAGGCTTGTTTTGTTTACTTGTTCTTATAAGATATAAAGACTAATTTCCGCATAGTCTTTGTATTGATCATTGCTTCAAAGATCTTTCGATAATTTCAGATCCTAACAAGTGGTATCAGAGCCTCGTTGAGAAGCTTTGATTGAGAAGAACATATTTCTACATTTGGTGGTGGTGAAGAAGAAATGGCGTACATGAACTTACAGGTACAAAACTGTCCTCTTGGTTGTGAGTCTAAAATTAATGATCTTAATAAATTATGATAATCTTGATAGACTTTATAATGATTGTATATTTAATGTTCAAGATATCAGAAAGTGTTAAAAACCTTGGAATCACAACGAGCATGGTATCAAAATATCAGTTAGCCTATGAGGAAAAAGATTAGGTTTTGCAAAGTGATTGAAATACGTCAATTGAGTTAAAATATTCTGAAAAATTAATGCCTAAGATAAAAAATTGGAAAAAAACAAGATTTGCAAAGCTAACTTAGTTAATTCTTTTGTCCAGGTTTTATAATGGAAAGAATCTTCTAAAAACTTAGCTAAATGATAGTTAATACGATGTCTGTAAAATCAAAGCTAGGTTTGGGATTACAAGGATTATACAGGGCCAAATGAAATTTATTATCCTGAAATGCAAAGTATTTTTGATCCAGAAGAAGCGAATGATAAAACACTTTATTATCAAGAACATGTTAGGTTTGTCAAAGAAGGAGGAATGAATGCTGTTCCCCCACCCATCACTGGGATTTTCATGCCTTCCTCAAACCAACCTGACATTGATGAATCAAAAATGACATATGGTAAAAAGTCTTGTGAGTCCATTCCTGCTGAAGAGTCTTTGCCTAAACTGTGTTAGTGACCTAAATAACAAGTGAAAATGTCGTGTGTAAGTCTAATTTAAGGTTGAATCACCTGAGTATATTCCTCAAATCTGTTTGTCTAAAAATAAAAAGGTTAAGAAATAGTTAAATAGGAATAAAAAGAATCCTAGAGGTAATCAAAGAGGATGGAATGGTTGTTGAATCAAAAGTTAGGACGATAATTTTGAAGTTTCAAAAATAAAGCTTGCTATGTTTGTGGTAGTTTTGATCACTTGCAGCACACCTGTAAAACATAAGAAATGATGATATAATCAAGAACAGGTTAAAACAATAAGGTACAAGTCAAAGACAAGTGAATCACAGAACTTTGTTCAAAAACCCTTTCATAAGAAAACATCTAATTACAACAGATGTATTAACACGCATGTTCAAAGGGTACAAGATATTTTGATTCTTCTAAACAAAAACAAAGGTGAATCCGGTTAAGGCCTTAGCTATAGTGGTTTGGAAACAAAACAAGTGTTTTAGAAACATGTATCAACATCGTCTAGGCATCAAAAGGTTTTAAAATATTATGATTATGTTTGATGTCTATGGAAGATTCAGTCGGTTCTGGCTTGGGACTTCCAATAGCATAATCCTTTCTTGGTCTTGTGTTTTGTAAATTCTAAAAAAAAAGGTTTATGTGCTTGTTCGAATTTCATTTCTTGCTGGTTGGAAAATGTTCTGCTGCTTGCTTCATTCCATGCTTTTACGTGTTCCTGCTGGTTTCATCAAGGTTACTAATGATGGTCAAATAATGTGTGTGAATCTTGGAGTAGTTAGGCAAAGTCGTGAGTTATGGTTAGCAATACGTTGTTGCCATGTTTGACGTGGTAAAGAATGGAACATGTGGTATGATAGGAGTGCTATAGAAAAAGAAAATACGTGATATCACAGACTGTGATTTTATGTATTATTTAGCAGCAGATACGATGGAATGTGCGAAATATATGGGAGTAGTTACAATGCATATTTGACTGAGTGAATGGTGGAGTTATTTTGGACATGATTTATATGGAAACCCTAATTCATAGGGATTTTGTTTATTCTTTGAATAACTTCCTAATATTTTGGTCTTGATCACATGTTAAGTTGCCAGTTTTGTGGGTCACGTGTTACTGTTGCCAAAGGATTGACCGTGGAAGGTAGCTCATGACTTATTATGAAATTCCTGCTGGTCATGTTAAAAGTTCCTGCTGGTACTCGTTTTTGATCCTAGCTGATTGGCTATTCTCGATTCATTGCTGTCATATGATTTCTGCTGGTATCGATTCATTGTTTCTGATTGGACTATATTGTGTGTCTGCTGATCAATTTTTTCATGCCTTGACTGTATTACATTCCTACTGATTTGTTTCTGATATTCCTGTGGTATCTTTTTGTTGTTGGCTGTTTGTTAGTATTCTGCTGACTAGTGTTTCGGGATTCCTGCTGGTCACGAGTTTATTTATTCCAGCTGTTAGTTATAAAAAAAAAAGCTACATTTGAGGGGAGGCTAAATACCAGTTTGAGGGGAGGCTTATTATGAGTGGTTTGTTTCTATTTGAGAAGGGTTTGGGTGTTGGCTAACCACCACACAACTCCATGCGTCATCTGTTCACCATGCCTTACCAGAATAACGACTGGTAGTCCAGAGCAAACGCTGCTTGGTAAGACCTTTCAATCCGTTGATGGTTGACCAGGTTACCAAAACTGGAAGGTTATTCACTTTCCATATTCTTGAATGAAAGTGGCTAGTCCATAGCAAACGGTTAATGGTAAGACTTTATCAAATCCGTTGATAGCTTGTAAGCGGTTTGCTAAAAAATCCTATGGCCTTCAATCACCATGTTTCTTGTAACAAAGTGTGCTAGTCCAAGAGGGTACGGCTCTTGGTAAAAGACATCATCAAATCATCTTATGGCTGGTAGTTTGCCAAAAAACTATACCTTTCAATGATTCACTTCGTGTGATGTGTTGAGGATAAGTTTTATAATATTTAATTGATGTTTCTTTGTACCTCTTTGTTATCCATGGTTCGTTGAGACGACAAGCAATGGTACATGAAGTGTTGGTATATCCTCCTGGTGGCTCAACTGAAACGCGATGGAAACTTGAAGGTAATGAGTCACCGTTCAAGTTGTAGGGCGGAGGATGTGGGAATTTTAGAATTTCTGAGGACTGACATGTGAAAGATAAAGGAACTTAATTTTACTAGTTGCACATGGAAGGAACAAGACCAAGATATGCTCTAATGAAGAACAAGACCAAGATTAATGTTGATTGAAATTAACATTAAGGTTGAGATATGAATTAGTCTAACATTAATGTGTAATTATGTTAATTCAATTAGTTTCCTAATTTTGTAATTATGTTTTCTTTTGAAACAATAGGGACCAAATTGTTATTTTCCACAAGTCGTAACCTTCTAATCTCTAGTTATTATAAAGAGGGGTAGGGGTCTTAGTTTAGGGCACCTTTCCTTCACTCACATACACACGTGTAGTTTACACACATTTCCACCATTGTTGTAGCTTCAAGGTTGTAAAACCCCATCACTATTTTAGAGTGATCGTATTAATATATTGAGGCTTGTTTTGTTTACTTGTTCTTATAAGATATAAAGACTAATTTCCGCATAGTCTTTGTATTGATCATTGCTTCAAAGATCTTTCGATAATTTCAGATCCTAACACCTGTTGTTGCCCCACCCGAGATTCGTCGACCAACGATTCTTGTCCGACCCAGTGAGGCTATTCCCTTCGGTAGACCTTACCGTACCCACCCCAATGGGCCGCATAAATTGTTGACTGCGAGGAAGAGAGTTGGACCTTTTCCTACTCGTAGACTTGCATGTAGACGTGTATCTCATCGTTCTTCGGATCGTCATTCTTCACCAGATTTTACTTCAGACTCATCTTCTTCTAGTTCATCTTCGGACTTTTCATCAGATATTTCTTCAGGTTCATCTTCAGATTCATTATCAAACACGTCATCAGTTCATTCATCAGGTCAGTCTCATTCAGGACCATCAACTAGAGCTGCATCACCTAGATTGATTGATTCTCCGGTTAGGACTCCACGATGTAGTGAGGCTTATATGCGTTGAAGGTCTGCACCATTGTCTACTCTTTACCCACCTACGACATTAGAGTTATCCCTAGATTCATCTTCTTAGAGGTCATTGGATTCATCTTCACCTTCTGCTGAACCATCTCGTAAGAGATGCATGTCTCTTGCTACTTTGGTATCATTATCTATTCCTGTTTGGAGATCGATAGCCCCTGCTCTTGTTGATCTTCAGCCTCGCAAGAGGTTTAGAGATTCATACTCATTTGAGGTTAATGGAAAGGAGCATATGGAGATGGGTACTGCTGATGTAGAGACTGATGCAGATTTGGGTATTAGTGATGGAGTTAGAGCTCCTACTGAGGATGGTATGGATTTGGGTGTTGAGGTTGCTACTAGAGATACTAGGGATGACGGGGAGGAGTTTGAGGCAAAGGACAGTGCGGGAGGCACGATGGAGAATGCTATAGATCCTTTGGCTACTAATGATATATCTAAGCCTACTGGAGGAGATGCTCCTGATCATGAGGGTACTCTTTATGATATATCTCATTACATGTCTGAGGTTCCTCTTGATAGGATTACAGAGTTTGAGACTGCTTAAAGACAGTTAGAGGCTGGTTAGTTGGAGGCTAGTAGAGAGAGAGCTAGTTTAGCTGAGGGTTCGAGCCTTGTTGTGTATCGAGAGAGATCGTGTCGACAGTCTTCGTCGTCACATGGCAGTTTCTCAGGAGGAGTTTCGTCAGGTTCGTAGGTATCGTGATGATACTCGGAGGAGACTTAGGAGGTTGGAGTCACTTGTTGAGAGACAATTGGGATTTCGCCGTTAGTTAGGTAGTATCATGGTTAATTAGTACATTAGACTGATGGCTATGTCTAGATGTTAATAATAGAAATGTTTCAAATCAAGTATCCTTGTTATAGGATTGATTGTAACCAACTATGAAGCTTTGTTATGATATGAAAAGCTTTTTTTGATTCTCTTGCGTGTTCATCTTTATTGATTATTTACTTGTTCTGGCAAAACATGTTATATTGTATTTTCCTTTATAAATCTTATTTACCAATTATAGTGGCTATATCTCGTATCGAGTCTTACCGTGTGCAATGTCTTGTGAGGTAGAACAATGACCATCAATCGTTCTGGTATGACCCCGGAGGCAATCAAAGAACTCGTTAACCGACGAGTGGAAGAAGCGTTGGCTGCTTATGAGGTAACCCGTACTGCCAATGCTCTCGAGGCTGAAAGTCAAAGCCAAAATAGCAGTGACAGCGATAATGGAAATGGTGGAAATGGAAATGGTGGAAATGGAAATCCAAATGAGAATGATAGAGGTGCTAGGCCTGTTGCTCGAGAATGTACTTACCAGGATTTCATGAGGAGTCAACCACTTAACTTCAAGGGAAAGGAAGGAGTTGTTGGGTTGATAAGGTGGTTTGAGAAGATGGAAACAGTATTCCATATCAGCAATTATCTAGAGAAATACCAAGTCAAGTATGCTACTTGCACACTGTTAAATAGTGCACTAACTTGGCGGAACTCACATAAGAGAACTATTGGAGCTGATGCTGCATTTGCCATGTCATGGAGAGAGCTCATGAAGCTAATGGCTGAAGTGTGGTGCCCAAGGACTGAAATTTAAAAGATGGAATCTGAGCTGTGAAATTTAACCGTGAAGAATAATGATTTGGCTGCTTATACTCAAAGATTTCAAGAGCTTACCATGTTGTGCACCAAAATGGTTCCCGAATAGGAGGATCGATTTAAGAAGTTTATTGGAGGTCTCCTGGATAATATCCAAGGAAATGTGATTGCCGCAGAACCTACAAGACTACAAGATGCTGTTCGGATTGCTAACAACTTAATGGATCAAAAGTTGAAGGGTTGTGATGTGAAAAATGCTGAGAACAAAATAAAGTCCGATAACAGCCATAAGGACAACCGTGGGCAGCAACCATCATTCAAAATACATAATGTGGCAAGAGCCTACACGGCTGGCAACAATGAAAGGAGAGTGTATAACGGACCACTACCTCTCTGTAACAAGTGTAAATTTCATCATGAAGGACCATGCACTGTGAGATGTGGGAAGTATAACAAGGTTGGGCATTTGACCAGGGACTGTAAGGCCACGAATTCCACTACTTCTACTCAGAGGGTCAAGTAGTGAATCAAAGGGTTGTAACTTGTTACGAGTGTGGGTGGAAAGGTCACTACAGGAATGATTGCCCAAAGTTGAAAGATCAAAACCATGGATAAAAAATTGGAAATAAGAATGAGATTGGTGAAGCAAGAGGAAAAGCATATGTGTTGGGTGGAGGAGACGCTAACCCCGACTCAAACGTCGTCACGGGTACGTTTCTTCTCAACAACCATTATGCTTCTATATTATTTGATTTGTGTGCCGGTCGAAGTTTTGTGTCGACTACTTTTAGTGCCTTACTTGATATAATCCCCGATACCTTAGACGTTAGCTATGCTGTCGAATAGCTGACGGGAGAATTTTTGAAACTAATACCGTACTTAAAGGCTGTACGTTAGGATTATTAGGTCACCCATTCAATATTGACCTAATGCCCATAGAACTTGGTAGTTTTGATGTCGTCATCTGCATGTATTGGTTAGCGAACCATCATGCGGTGATCGTGTGTGATGAAAAGATTATGTGGATTCCCTATGGAGATGAAGTTTTGATAGTTCAAGGTGATAGAATTGGCAAAGGAAAGAAATTGAAGTTGAGCATTATATCATGTACTACGACTCAGAAATATATTAAGAAAGGTTTCCCAATTTTTCTGGCATAAGTTATGAGGAAGGAAATTAAAGACAAGTCGGAGGAGAAGCGACTTGAGGATGTGCCGACTGTACGGGACTTTCCGGAGGTCTTTCGAGAATATTTGCCTGGATTACCACCAACATGACAAGTTGAATTCTAAATCGACTTAGTCCCAGGTGCTGCTCTTGTGGCACGAGCCCCGTATAGATTAGCATCGATGGAACTGCAAGAACTGTCCACTCAACTATAAGAACTTTCTAACAAGGGGTTTATAAGACTAAGTTACTCACCCTAGGGAGCCCTGGTCTTATTTGTCAAAAATAAAGATGGATCTTTTCAGATGTGTATCGATTATCGTGAACTAAATAAGCTGACTGTGAAGAATCGATATCCACTTCCGAGAATTGACGACTTGTTTGATCAGTTACAAGGGTCAAGAGTCTACTCTAAGATTGACTTGAGATCTGGTTATCACCAACTCAGAGTTCGAGAGGAATACATTTCAAAGACAACGTTCAGAGCACGCTACGGTCACTATGAGTTTCAAGTGATGCCGTTTGGACTGACCAACGCACCAACGGTATTCATGGATCTGATAAATCGGGTGTGCAAATCATACTTAGATAAATTCGTAATCGTTTTTATTGATGACATCTTGATCTAGTCAAAGAGTGAGGAAGAGCACGCAAAACATCTTAAGTTAATTTTAGAGTTGCTTAAGAAGGACGAATTGTACGCCAAGTTTTCAAAGTGTGAATTTTGGCTGTCGAAGGTACTATTTCTTGGTCACGTGATTGATAGTGAAGGCATTCACGTGGACCCAACTAAGATTGAGTCCTATCAAGGATTTTGGGCTCTCCAATACTCTGAACAGGGGTGGGGGGGGGGGGGGGGGGGGGGGGGGGGGGGGGGGGGGGGGGGGGGGGGGGGGGGGGGGGTGGGGGGGGGGGGGGGGGGGGGGGGGGGGGGGTGGGGGGGGGGGGGGGGGGGGGGTGTTTCAGCTTTGTCTTGGGTCGTAACTGGCGAGGCTCCGTTGATGTTTCGAAGGTTGTGAGATTAGGGCATTTGCCGGTGGTCGTTGTGGAGGGGGCGGGCGGTGTGGGGAGGGGGGGGGTGGGAGGTGTTGGGGGGGGTATTGGGGGTGGGGGGTGGGCCGGGGAGGTGGGGAGGCTGGGGAAGGGGGGGGGGTGGGGGGGGGGGGGGGGTGTGGGGGGGGTTGGTGGGAGAGAAGGGGGGGTGTGGGGGGGGGAGGGGGGGGGGGGGTGGGGGGGGGGGAGGGGGGGGTGGGGTAGGGGTGGGGGGGGGGTGTGGTGTGGGGGCGGTAGGGGGAGTCAGGGGAGGGGGGGGGGTTGGGGGAGGGGGGGTGGGGGAAGGGGGGTGGGGGGGGGGGGGGTTGGGGTTGGATGCGGGGGGGGGGGGGGAGTGTCGGTGGGGGGGGGGAGGTCTTTCCAGAAGACTTGCCTAGATTACCACCAACGCGACAAGTTGAATTTTAAATCGACTTGGTCCCTGGTGCTGCACCTGTGACACGAAACCTGTATAGATTAGCACCGTTAGAACTGCAAGAATTGTCTACTCAACTACAAGAACTTTTTGACAAAGGATTTATAAGACCGAGTTCCTCACCCTGGGGAGCCTCGGTCTTGTTTGTTAAAAAGAAAGATGGATCTTTTCGGATGTGTATCGATTACCGTGAACTAAACAAGCTGACTGTGAAGAACCGATATCCACTTCTGAGAATCGACGACTTATTTGGTCAGTTGCAAGGATCAAGTGTTTACTCAAAGATCGAATTGAGGTCTGGTCATCACCAACTCAGAGTTCATGATGAGGACATTCCAAAGACGGCATTTAGGACTCGCTATGGCCACTACGAGTTCCAAGTAATGCCTTTTGGACTGACAAACGCACTGGCAGTATTCATGCCTTTTGGCTGTCGAAGGTACAATTTCTTGGTCACGTGATTGATAGTGAAGGCATTTACGTGGACCCAACTAAGATTAAGTCAATCAAGGATTGGGCATCACCCAAGACTCCAACAGAAATTCGTCAATTTCTAGGTCTTGCCGGCTATTACTGATGATTTATCGAAGGTTTCTTGAAAATTGCCAAACCTATGACGAAGTTGACTCAGAAAAACGTGAAGTTTGATTGGACTGAAAAGGCAGAAGTTGCATTCTAATTGTTGAAGCATAAATTGTAAAGTGCACCGATCTTGGCTTTACCCGAAGGTAGTGAAAACTTCGTGGTTTACTGTGATGCTTCTCACATGGGGTTGGGCGTGGTTCTTATGCAAAAGGAGAAAGTCATAGCCTACGCATCACGCTAACTCAAGATTCATGAGAAGAATTATACTACATATGACTTAGAACTTGGATCGGTGGTGTTTGCCCTCAAAATGTGAAGACATTATTTGTATGGCATGAAGTGCGTTGTGTTCACTGATCATAAGAGCTTGCAACATATTATTGATCAGAAAGAGTTGACCACGAGACAACATAGATGGTTGGAATTGTTAAGTGACTACGACTGTGAAATTCATTATAATCCAGGAAAGGCGAACATGGTGGCGGATACTTTGAGCCGAAAGAAACAGATTAAGCCACTACGAGTTCGAGCCTTGGTTTTGACGACTGGTCTGAACCTTCCCGTGCAATTTTTAAAGGCTCATGTTGAGGAGAGAAAGGAAGAGAATTATAGAACCGATGATTTGGGTGGTATGATTAAGAATCTGGAGCCTCGTGCTGATAGAACGTTATGTTTGAGGAATACAAGTTAGATACCCTGTTTTGGTCACTTGAGGACTCTGATTATGCACGAGTCGTATAAGTTAACGTATTCGATCCATCCTGGATTGGACAAGATGTATCAAGACTTGAAGAAACTGTATTGGTAGCCCAATATGAAGGCTGAGATTGCCACCTACGTCAGTAAGTGTCTGACTTGTGCAAAAGTCAAGGCCGAATGCCAAAAACCATCCGGTTTGTTGGTTCAACCTGT
The DNA here is from genome assembly GCA_026074375.1 of Tanacetum coccineum. Classification (NCBI taxonomy): domain Eukaryota; kingdom Viridiplantae; phylum Streptophyta; class Magnoliopsida; order Asterales; family Asteraceae; genus Tanacetum; species Tanacetum coccineum. Next base: position 19,670 of record BQNB010117784.1, read on the forward strand.
AATCTAAGTATGTAAGTGGGAGAACATTACAATGGATTTCGTTACTAAGTTTCCAAAGACGTCATCTGGTCAAGATGCAACTTGGGCGATTGTTGACCGACTCACCAAGTCTGCTCATTTCTTACCAATGAAGGAAACCGACTCAATGGAAAAGTTGTCGAGACAATACTTGAAGGAAGTAGTCTTAAGACATGGAATGCCAGTTTTGATTATTTCTGATAGAGATAGTAAATTTTCATCTCATTTCTGGCAATCGCTAAACAAAGTACTAGGTACTCAATTGGATATGAGTACGGCTTATCACCCGCAGACGGATGGTCAGAGTGAGAGAACCATCAAAACGATAGAGGACACGTTGTGTGCTTGTGTGATTGATTTTAGAAAAGGTTGGGATAGACACCTACCTTTGGTGGAGTTTTCCTACAACAACAGTTACCATACGAGTATTAAAGCTGCACCGTTTGAAGCGATGTACGGCCAAAAATGTCGATCGCCTGTCTATTGGGCTGAGGTTGGAGATGCCCAACTTACTGGCCCTGAGATTATTCATGAAACCACGGAAAAGATCATCCAAATCAAGAAATGTATTTAAGATGCATGTGATAGACAAAAGAGCTACGCCGATAGGAGACGTAAGCCACTGGAATTTTAATCTGGAGATAAGGTTATGTTGAAAGTATCACCATGGAAAGGGGTGATACGTTTTGGTAAATGGGGGAAGCTAAATCCTCGTTATATTGGACCTTTCAAAATCCTTGCTAAAGTGGGAACGGTTGCATATCGACTTGAACTCCCAGAGCAACAAAGTCGGGTTCATAGTACTTTTCACGTTTCCAATTTTAAGAAGTGTTTCTCCGACGAACCCTTAGCTATTCCGTTGGATGAAATCCAGATTGATGACAAGCTTAATTTCATTGAAGAACTGGTCGAAATCATGGATCGAGAGGTTAAACGGCTAAAGAAAAGCCGCATCCCAATTGTGAAGGTTCGATGAAACTCAAGGCGAGGTCCTAAATTTACTTGGGAGCGTGAGGACCAAATGAAGAAAAAATATCCTCATCTTTTTACTAACTCTGCACTTGCATCTAAAGATGCATCTTAAGCTTTGAGGCCAAAGCTCTTTTAACGGAGGAAGGATGTCACACCCCGTAAATTTTAGGTCAATATTTTGAACTTTTCCGATCATTATTTTTTACTTTTATACGTTACGTTTGAATTTAACATAAAACCAGGAAGTTAACCCGCGTAAATCTGAAAAACATCATCTGACGCGTTTCGGTTTAGGACTTCAATTAATTTACATGTTACATTCATTATTTTATCATATTAAAGTGTTACGTAGGTCACATTGACTTTCATTTATGATTTGTACGTTTTTCGCGTATGTCGTAAGGTTTTAGCGTTTTACGTCAAACGGAGACCTGAAAACCTAAAATCTTTTCGTGT